>CABFOW010002935.1:45430-64635 GCA_902141385.1 Timema californicum
CCAAACACTTATGACACAGCGACATCACTCATAATCACAACTATTACACTCTAAGGGTACTAATTTATATTATTGTATTTTATTACAACATCATATAAAGGTTTCACCAATTCATTGTTTCACCCTCATACCACGAGGATAAGGCTAACGACTGCTGCCTGTAGCTATCAAAGCAAAATCAGCCCTTTCAATTGATGAACAAGGTGGTTAACTTAGAGATTCGGAGTCGGGCAACAGCCGAAATGTCTTCTATTCAATCGACCAAGTAGATACCCCCTCCAGCTCCGTTTCCCGCTCACTTAGGTACTCGGCCTGTCTGAACACTTTGTTAAGTGGCGAGTAGCTATCTCATTTAAAAAACGTATATCACACATGTTCACTGAATGAAAATGAACTGACTCGTTATAAAAATCGTATGCGTGTAGACGATAACTCTGTTAAGATTTTTACTCGGCTGCACAGCTGCTTAGATTCAGGGTCAACCCACACTATAACTTTAACTTTATTTCTCTTTCGTTTACCGTTCTTAATGTCAACGTGTCTGTGTGAGCAATAGAACATTTATAATTTTACTCTAGCCTATGGAGTTTAAAATAACTACAATTTATAGAAAACAATCTTGGAATAATAAAGCACGCTTGAAATCATGTATCGCATTACCATGATATATTTAAAAATCTTTTTCCCTTTCTAATTGGATAATCCCTTATTACTTTCTCATTAGTGAAAAATATATCGCTTATCTAATAACCAAATTTTCTTAAATGTTGCCTAGTCACCTCGGGCACTTAAACAAAATAAATTTGTAATTAAAAACCAACTAGCCTAAGAGGGCCTAGTACCCAAATTAGCTTTTTTACACACATTGCTACTGCATTAGTATTGATTGCTTTACTACGCAATCACAAAATACCTTTTAAAACTTCTTCGTTATCTCCTCAATATATGCCAAGTTCAATTCAGATTTACCATTTGACACTGGTCACATACATTGGTAGAAAACATAGGCCTGGCCTCATTTTGTACTGACATAAGTCTTAGGCTGCCCTTTGCTAGCACTATGCTTGACCAAATTTACTATCTTACCCTTGGTGGTTCACTGACTCACCATCATTAAAAATTGTTCATGGCTTGTACATAGCCAAGTCCATGTTTGGATACACCTTAACTCCTCAACACTGCCAAATACCCTCGGGCCATCTTTAAACTCAAAGCTTATAACGAAGCTTGACCAGAATACCTCTTAAAACTTGTAACTCCCATCCTAAAATGCTTAAAAACAAGACATATATGACCTCTCATGTTTCCACTTACCTTAACTTGCTGTGATAGTGCACTTCTTTTGATATCTTAAATTTTACTTTTCAGCTCATCAGCTCACTCTGTGATTCCGTTAATGTCTTAACCAATACTTTATGGAGTTTAAAATCTTATCAATTAAATTTAAAATGACCCTCCACATAAATATTAAGATCCGTATCATGACTGTCACTCATAAAATTCCCCTTAGATGAAATGATACATTTGTTCTGATTTCCAAGAGCGTATACTAATTATCTAACTAATTAGCCAAACTTTCCCTTAAACTGAATTTATATTAATTCTTATAAAACTCAAAATTGCCCTGTTGGCATAATTTTATCTTAACTTGAACTAATAAATTTTTACCTAAATAATAATGTACAATTAACTAAATTATGCCCTTAGAATTTGTTCAGACTTTAATTATTTTTTGGTGACCTGGCGGTCTAGGGTTAAGGTGGCAGACTTCTATGCTGGCGGCCGGGGTTCAATCCCCGGTCCCGGCATAAATTTATCTGATTACCAAACACTTCCTTCACCTCTGAAAAGACATCTTGTGAACGTGGGGAATGCCAGGCCTCCCCCGTGGTTCGGATTCCACGTTAAACTGTAGGTCCTCCATTTCATCTCACAATCACCCAACCATTACACATTAGCGTAAGTGCGTATAACACAAACGGGTAGTAAGACGCGGTGCTAATAATAATAATTTTTTTTTCGCGTGCTCCCAGGGTTTCACGCACCCTCCAGCTGAAAAAACTTAACCAACCCTCCCACCTAACCTTTCACCACAGGTTTCAGAGGGATCATGCCCCCTCCATTAAGCATACCTTCCTACTATATTCTATTTGTTCTCCTATTTTAATCTATAGAATTTCCTTTGATTAGTTACGTTTAGTTTATTCAAGATTAATATAAATTGACAAACTTTATATTTTTAGACTTAAAAGATTTTGTAGTTGTTATGCCGGGTTCGACTCTTACTCAAAAAAAATCCTATATTTTATTTTTTGTCGCCCTCCCGTGTAAATGTCCTCGAGCTACTCTCTTCTTTTCAGACAATAGATGTTTACCTGTAGACTTGAAGTGGGGTTACGTTGGGGACATTGTGCATATAAGCAAGCACGCATTACTTTCCTTTAGAAAATAAGCCTTAATTCTAATTCGCTGAATTTGTGCTTCTGAATATTTATTTACAAATTCTATTTTAAACATTATTTGCCAATACTAAAATTGGATTTAATATTTAATAATATTTAGTTAAATAATAATTAGGTACTTAAATTGTAATTACAGTTAGATAATAATTATAGTTATTAAAGTTGTTTTAAATTTTCTACTTTTTTAAAATTAAAATTTCAACTAATCTTACTATTAATTTTACATTTAAATTTTCCGAAATTTAAATGCTTTTTTACTACCTCCTGGATCGAAGACTTTTTGTGGGATGTAATTAAAACAACCCTTATTTATCCTTTTTTCGTTTAGAGATAGTATTACCTAGTCTCTGGTTCAATTTCGGATTGCATAATTTTTCTGGTTCGATCTTGGATTGGATCGTAGTCTCTGGTTATATCTCGGATTTGTATAAAGTCTTTGGTTCGATCTCAGAATGGATTGTAGTCTCCGGTTGGATCCTAGATTGCATCATAATCTCTAGTTCAAATAGGTTGGTAGCACTGTGTAAGTTATCAACTTCCCCAATATTTGTAATTTGATTTTCTGTTACAAGATATGTTAAACATTTTTTTAATCTAATTTATCAACAAACTCGGTGACAATCCCATCAATTTGTTTTGTAATTAAACTTTAATACTACAACTTTAATATTTTCAGGGGTGCTTAGCACCCACAATATTTCAGCCTTTCAAAAATATTAATATTATGGTGCCAGTTCTATCTTGGATATAGGGTTGCACTGCGAACAGTGTTTTCTAGCGTAGCAAATGTCAGGCCCTTCCATCTGATATATATAAGCCAGCGTGATTGAGTTGGTAGCCCTGAATCAACAGCCTGACATTTGTCAACATGTTTCCATCATAGTTTGGTTAGTGGCATTACTAATATCGTATGTATTACTTTTGTCTTGTGCCTAGTTGGTTTCTTTAATTAAAGTTATTGTTATTTTATTTTATTAAACATATCGGTTCATTGAGACTAGCAAATTGCACCTTAATTTTAGCCATTTTATAATAATGGGCTTAAAAATTTTCAAATACTATACTACTCTCACACCTCTTTTGGTCTTGAGAAGTGTTTAAATCAGTAGATCAGATGTATAATATTTTTGCATTTATACTAATTCAGTTTTTGTGTTTAAAAAGTAATCAGGTAAGAGAATTATTGCTTTTTACAGCAATTGTAGTTACTTATTTTCATTGGAAATGAATATGTTATGACAGACAATAGGGACTTGAATTAAAACCTATTTTTGAAAATTTTCTTTGAAACTTTAATACACAACATGAGAAAGATTGTGTGATTGTGTTGTATATTTTTTTTTCATTAGCAGAAATATTCTTTCTTTGACTTTGTTGTTTGCCTTGCATTTAGTTTCTTTTTCTTTTTAAATATGTCTGCTCTGAACAAATTTTATTTTAACTAGTTGTATTATACTAAATTTTAATTATCTGTTTTAACTTTATTTTAATATTTAGTAGGCATATTATGATAGATAAAATTGTATATACATTTCCCTTCTAATCTTTCTATTCATAGCACCCTACTACTTACATATGTATGTTAATTTATATCTACTTTTAACCTTAAAATAATTTTATTCACTGGTATTTTATTAACAAAATCAAATCATTTCTTTTACAGCAATAAAGAATCTTTACACATGTTATTTTTTGAAATATTATGCACAAAAACAATACATGAAGACATATTTTATACTCATTGCAGACCAATGAATTTGCTTGCCAATCCAATAACTTAATTTCTTTCATTTACAATGAACAAAGTATTTCTTATATAAAACCATATATTTATTTGATTTAAAAATCACAGTCAGGAACTCAAACTAAATGGTGTAAATTTTGGTTAGAGATAAAATTACAGTTAAAATTTTCCCTGCAAAATAACATGGGTTCTTACTGTGAAACAATCTCCCAATAATATACTTTCTCATTAAAAGACAAGGACAATTCTAGATACACATATTTATGCATACAAATCTTTGAACAGCAGATTAAAATTGAAAACACTTGGTCATTTAGAGTATTTGACCATAGGAATGTCATTAGCTCGCATGAAGTGTGAGCAGTGCCTCTTTCCCCCTCTTGTGCAAGTTTCTAAGGAAGCCTGAGTAGAATCAACAACACACTACAGTACTTCAAGGTCATATCTTCCGTCCTTTCCGAGCTATCAGCGGGGTGGAGGATGTTCTAGCAATTGTCTGTGCTTGTGCACACACAAACAGTACAGAAGGTCTACTGTTCACATTTAATTTAATTTGTGTATTGTTCTATGTATTATGTAATATGCAAAGTAAGCTACACACAACATTTATTAGTCATAATAATTATCATGGATACAATACTGCAGAGTGCAGTAATTAGATTGTTGTAGTTAGTATTCACATTAGAGTGGTTCATGCAAAGTGGAATTATGACTTCTTTGGTTTTACATGACATCCAGCAGACATCTATCAGTAATGCCAACATTATGTGAAAGAAACTTTTGTCAAAATATTTGGAAATAATAATTATTTTCACTAAAAATATTATCAATCCCTTTTAACAATACTTCCACAAGGATTACAGTATAATTTTATTTTCCATAGTTAAATTTAAGAAAAAAAAGCCTAGTAAATTCATTCTAGTTTTTCTTTTAACTCTTGTGGCAATTACAGGTTAAATAGAGCGTGACATTTTTACATTTAAAAGTATTAAATTTAGTTATTAATATTTTTATAAATGGCCTCATATATATTTTACATAAATAAATGGTTTGTGCTAATAAAGAGGGGAAAACATACAACATGTTTGTGAAATAATATAAAGTTAAATTTTGTAAACACGAGTATTAATACCATCGCCGCCCAACCGGCGACAAGATTCCCTACGTCACCAACTGGCAGCATTGCTTCTATTCAGTGGCCATATTTGTTTTTAGCATCTAAGGCCACTTTTAACGAGCTCTCAATTTTAATAATTGATTTTAATTAAACAGCAAACGCAGACTTCAAAACTATGCCAACAACCAAACGGTTATTCTCATAACCAAAATCTAACAATTTTAAATATACATTACATCAGTGAATTATCATATAAAATACAGTTAATTTCCTAAAGATAGAACTTATAGTTCTTGATTTTAACATCAATCATATTGTTAAATATATTTAATGGCATTAAAATCACAAATTTTCATATAATTGTGTAGGAACCATTTGGCCTCGAAATGTTTTAAATAATACTTGGCCATAAATATCTATTTAATATTCCTATGAATTAAAATCAACAACAATTGCACATTAAATTTATATTATAGTTAACCTTTTTCATAAGTACAGTACAAAATATTTCTCAAAAAAAAATATCCTAAACTAATTCTGATTGGCGGTTTATCTTAAATTTACAAAATAGACAGTGACTTATTAAATAATAATAATAATAATAATAATAATAATAATAATCTAAAAATGGCCCAAACTGATCATGCATTGAAAATATCATTTAATACTGTGCCCAACCCCTGAACTGCGTGGTCCCAGGTACAACATCTGACTCAACAAATCGCCTCAGCCTGGCGTATTTCCACACTGACCAGATGTAGGAATTAACAAAAAAAAATTAAAAAATACACAGTTACTGCATCAGTGCTTTCAGGCCCGTTTAATATTGCCACATTGTACAAACATTAATTTGAAATCCTTCCCACATGGCCACCAACAGGTCGTCTCTTTAAACTTGTGTTCTTAGGCAGGCGCTCTGCTATTCCCAAGTGGTAATAGTGTTAAGTGTGAAATGTTTTATTTTTTGACTAGTGGTAATAGTATAAAATGCGAACAATATTCCTCCTTGTTCAGTGGCAGCACTGTATTTCTATTTACATGGTGAAAGCCATATTTTGTTTAAAATTTTTTCTTACCATGCTTTTATTAACATTCTTCAATAAACATATATACTAATAATAATAATAATAATAATAATATATTCACAAAGTAGCCTACATATGCACAAAGGCAAGTTAATACATTATCACTCATCTGAGTTACAGATCAATAGTTGACTAGATCATGGTATCTCACTTAACTGTCAAATAACTTTACCTTTGACACAGTCTTATTAGAGCTAGCCCATTAGTTTCGAAAAATGCAATAATATCTAGCAAGTAAACCTGTTAGTTACAATGGTGTGTAAGTCTTAGGCTGAATTGAAAGAGTGAAGGTTTTTTAAAGTTTGTACTACTGGCTGATTTATTATCAACTACATCAAGAAAATGTATAAATAAAAGTTCTGTTACATTTAATAAATATGAACATATCAGATTTAATATTTTAATAGCTTGAAATGAATATTGCTTAGTTTTTGAAATGGTTTTTAAAATGATTTATTATTACAAGGAATACCATAGATAATTTCAGTGCCATTAACACATAATAGATTCATTTCTTTGTACAACTCATTCAGGGTTGACACTATTTTATTAATACAAAATTCCTAGTGTTTTCCAGGTCTTTCAGATGCTTTTTTTAGAAATATCAAAGAGTAGGCTAGTAAAAAGGAATTACAGTTATTGGTGTGAAGCAATGTCACTGGTATTTAGAAATGATTATTTGACGTAAATGTATTATACACTAACTGGGGTAGCTAAATGTTTCTGGAGAAAAGAGAAAATTATACATTTGTTTGAATTAGCATGCTTAGTTCTCGGTTCCTTTTTGTTCTTTGTAAAGGTCTACTGTTAAAGGTTTGAAGATAAAGGTGCCAAATTAACAAAGGTCCAAATATTTTAAGGTTTATTTTTTTATTTTTCAGAGTTTTTCCTGTTTTCTTACAGGTGCTTGGTAACAATTTAATCATATACTGGTAGCTAGCACGGCTCTCAACAGAAGGGTCACTATTATTATTAGGATACTAGCAATCCCGCACGTTTCCTATGACGCACTGTGGTATAAGAATTATATAAGCGCCCCCCCCCCCACCCCCCTTGGTGCCCGATTTTAAATGGAAACATTATCTCTGAAATGAAATTCTAAACCAGATTTTCAAAAGATTTTTTTCAAAAATTTGTTGCTAAAAATAGCCTAATTAAAAAGCTAATTAAAAATTTGGCTTCAAGGTTCATTCCATCCACCTAGATCTTTGCATATATTTGGCTGGGCATCGCACACACACAAATAAACAAACACACACACACATACAACCCCTTCCTTTTATTATTATAAATAAAGGCCCATTCCCACAAGCATTATTATTATCTAGTGGTAGGAGTGTAAAATCCTATTACTACTTATTAGCGTGGTATCACATTTTATAGCTCCCTAAATAGCTCATGCATATTTACTAGAAAGTGTCTAGTAGATCCTAGCAACTTTCAATAACAAGTTTCAAACCTAAGGGGCTGCTGGCTCAGTCATCAGTATCACACTTTTTACACAGATAATAAATAATTATTCATAGATACATTAAAACAAATTAAATTAATGGTCAAAAGCTTTAAAAATTGCAAAATAGTTTGTATTTACATTTTTTGTTTGTGTGTGAAAATCTTTGAGTAGTTTCTTCAAGAAGTAACATTTTTTCTATAGAAATCCTAAATTTATTTATAATACAGTAACTTTATATTTACATCTATGTAGGAATTTCAAAATATCACAGTTTATTATTCTTTATTTGTCTGGATGTATTTGTTTGATTTTTAACAGGGAGAAAAACAACAAAACTTTAAAAATTGAGTCTAGTATGAGATACTTTGATCAAAACCAAGTAATAATTTACCAAACTCAATTAAAGGATTCAAAGATAATCACAATTTACCCCCTGAAGAGCTTGTCTCTACCCACTATAGCAACTAACTAAAGTAGTTAATACAACTTAAACAGACGTCCTTATGCAGTTTTGTGTATTCTACTTAAAAAACACAAGGGAATTAAACCAGTGAAACGATTTCAACACATCAAAGAAACACAACAAAATAGTAGATGAATAATTTTAGAATGAATAATCAATTTAACTTATCTTAATTTCACTGGTGTAAATTGAAAAATGCATACACACCCAAATTTGATGTATATTTTAGTTAAGGAGTAATCTTGTATTTAATATCCTAGCTAGTCGCTTTGAGATGGGCTCTTAAGTATGTAATATGTTTCATTTCATTTGAAAATGAAATATAACGTTAGCTAATGTTCAGTATAAAATTGAATGTCAGATAAAAATAAATACATTTTTTTTATTCAAACCCAAATATTTACAAATATAGATATCAATGGAATAACTGCACTAAAGGTTTTTGCTTAAAACATGGTATAAAACTAATAATGTCTTGTAAAATAGGATTTATGAATTAAGAAACTTACTTGCATATTTTGTATGTATATAAATAAATGAAGATAATTCTGAATGATAAAATTAACACAAACATACTTTAAAATTAAAATTTATGAAGCATTTCTCTTTTGAATAACCTATTTAAGTAAGATACGTATTCAAAATTTAATGTGAATTACATATTTTATTTTAAGTGTACTTAATAGGAAATAGTTATTTATTCCCCCAATACCTAGTAAAGCATTAGTTCTGGTATATTTAACTTGAGTGTCATGAGAATATGTATTTAAAATAAAAGTATTTAAAAAAATAGATTTAGGGATCAAGAAACCAAAATAATATTGAGCGAAAATTTCTATCAATCAGTGATGTGTCGTGGAGTGTTACAAGAGAAGTAGACCTTGTTAAAACTGTACCTGTGATATGTTCTCAACCCATTGGGCCCTATTTGTCCAATCATACATACATATATATATATATATATATATATATGCTCTTATCTGCATGCCTCACACGGGAATGTATTCCCTTCGAAACCTGACCAATGAGAGTTCTGAGGGGTGTGAACAATTCACAGGTACAGTTTAAACTAATGCTGCTTTCCAAAAATCATTTAAAATTTTCGAATATCATTTAAATTTCCTATATTACAGTGGTTCCCAATCTTTTTCAGCTGATGCCCTGCTTGGTAGATAGTCAAATTCCTACCCTTCCCACCTCATCCCATTTTTTGAGATACTTTAAATAAAGATTTAAATGCTTTCTAGTCACTTCTTGATTTTATATAAAAAAAATCATTGTATTGTTTTTTTAAATTCTTGAATATCGGGTTTAATGTTCAACCGAGTTCACCGCAAATTGCCTTCTACTTCAAGTTGACAGCGCTGTTTATTTCTTAAGGCAGTGTTTTTCAAACTGTGCTCCGCAGTTATCTCAACCTCCACGAGGTCAATTTTTGAATAGTCTTTATTGGTTTTTCACACCATAAATTATAATCTGAAATTAGGATTGCCAGTTTTTTTAAATCTGAATAAAGGCCATTGGACAAAAGTGCAGCGAGAACATATCAGATTTGCTGTTTGTTGAGTACTTTTCTAAGTTGTAAAATGTAACTGTCATTATTGAATGATCATAATATTAACGTAAAAAATGCTATGAGCATTCCAGCATGTATTTTTTCTGGTACAAGGACTTCTTTGGTCTAAAAATTTTGGGAACCTGTGGGCATAGGGTGAGGGTAGAGAAGAGAATTGGGGGGCAAATAAAAGGTTTGTGGGCTTGAAAATAAACATTTGCATGCACATTTATGGCTGTTCACAGAATTTATTACAACTGGTTGGGAGTGTTGCTAATAACGCAAGAAATAATTATTTCAATTACTTTGGAAAAGGGATTCAAATAGAAAATACCTTTAATTCTTATATAATTTTTTAAGTTAGGTCCGAATTGTTACACACCCTTATGGAAGTGCCTCACGCCCGCTAGGTAGGGAACCATTGCTATATTGATATCAATAGGGAGAAGTAATAATGTCAAGATATATTATATAAGCAATACATTTGTATCGAGGTTTTTTTCATAAATTCTATTGACTAGTTTTTATCTGCATTCAATAATATACTAATCTAAGTGTATTATTTTTATTCATTAAATATAATGCAACTAAACAGTGTAAAAATCAAAGAGATAAAAACAAATGTTGGTGGACAAATACTTATTCCAGATGAATATTATCACCAGTATGCTCTATTAGGGTCCTCTTCTCACACCTACAAATCTTGCAAACACCTTCGCTTGTGTTGCCTTGTCTCGAAACCAAAGTGGACACATTTTCACCCTCTGACTTCTTGGAGGGGTCATCCCAACCAGGTATTGGGATAAATAAGGAACAAATGACACAGAAGAGTTTGCAGGTCAGAGGACATAGAAGTGCTTGATGCAAAACAGCCATTGTTCGGTAATACGGGCCATAAAATGGGTCAGCTGCTGTGGGGCACATTATGTGATTCAAGTTGACTTGAGTGGGCTGCAATGCAAGCATTCAAAATCAAAAATTAATATTTTCTAGTAAGATTCTAAGAACAACCATGTTTTTAAATAATTTATTTTCATACTTAACCTATACAAATATTTCTTACGTTATGTATTCAAATTAATATGCTAATGAGTAAAACTAAACTAGATGCTTTAGTCCATGTCTACCAATGCAAGTAAAAATGTACACTTAAAACCAAATTTACCATCCATAAACTTGAAATACTTACAAAGGCAAATGACTGAAGAAAGGCAAAATGGTAGACAAGATTCCAGCCATAAGATAAAGTGCACCAACTCATATCAGTGAGTGGTTCAACATTGTATGGGCCTGAAACAAACACAGAATCAACAAATATGTTTAATACAAGAACAGCCCATTCCATTATTACTCTAATCTGAAAGGAGGGTTGAGATACAGAAATTCCAAATTATTGTTTTTCATCCACTCTCCTGTTAAACACTTTGTGCATTTATAAATTTTACTCTCCTTATCTCAACCGGCCTTGAGCTCTTCCCCCTCAGTAGATGTCATCTGTTTAAGACTTATTTCAGAATAATCCATAGCTGGGAAGGGGGGAGGGGCAAAATAGAAAAAAAAAATTAAATTAACACCTCCTTTAAGGAACGAAAACTCTAAAACTAAATTACTAAAGAAAGTATAAAATTATATAATTGTTAGGTTCTTAAAGGTTCTAACTTTTTATAATTAATATTTCTAATTTTATTTTAAACCCTTCTTTATTTCACTCACTTTTATTTTGAAATATTATATTTTATATTTACTCAGCAGTTTTTGTAAGGTTGGGATGTATTTTCAAAGGGGGTTAAAAATAATTTGTCAATAGGAGCACCATACCAGTAAGTTCATATTTTTGAGAAATTATCAATGAAACATTGCTTAGTGTTTTCTAATTCTAGTATTTAGGCTGTAAGCTTGAGAATATATTTTTAGCTCTGAGTGAAAGGAAAAATGTCTAAGAGAGACATTACTGAGATATAAAAACTACCCCATTTGTACAAGCAACCTGCTAAATATAAAGAAATTAATTTAAAAGTCTTAAGAGTGTTAATTGTTAAAAGTTAAGCTGATAATGTGTTGGTTAGTCAGTTTACATTGGGAGAGAGGGGGAGGAAATAGAGGGAGAAGCTTGAAGGTTGGAAAAACTTAGATCCTTCCATTCTCTGAATTCAAGTATCCAAGCACCATGTTTTACTAATCAAATATTCGAGCTATACGCTTAGGTAATAATTGCGCTAATGTGGTAGAGATTAGGAGGTTTGGATTTAGAGGAAGTGTACCCAAAATTTCGCGAAGAGTGTGGGAAACCAGCTCATCCAATTGGAAATGAACCATGATCTCCTCGTTATCAGCACTCTAGTCTGTTGTGAGAGTAGTGCCTTAAACCATGCAGTCACTGAAGCGGTTTCAATTATCAAGTACACAGATTTATCTGATTGCCAAACCCTTCCTTCACCTCTGACAAGACGTGTATTAATCATAACTTGTGAATGTGGGGAATTCCAGGCCTCCACCCTAGTTCAAATTCCACGTTAAACTGTAGGTCCTGCATTTCATCTCACAATTACCCTACCATTACACATTAGTGTAAGTGCGTATAGCCTAAGCTGGTAGTAAGATGCGGTGATAATAATAATAATAATAAAGTAAGAAGTAGTTCAAAGAAAGTCTTCATTATGTGCAGTGCAGAGAAGATTGCTTTGTTTTATCAATAATTAATTGATTAGATAATTTGATTTAAGGCGTAAAATAAATATAATCCAGTGTGTAATGTCTTGGAATATGACTGAGAAAATTGCACATTAAGGCTCACAATTAGAAATCTCTTAAATTGAATTAAAAATACATATAAATATTGTATTGTAATTATATATTTTGTATGCTTTAAGTTATTATTATTATTATTAGCACCGCGTCTTACTGCCCGTTCGGGTTATATGCACTTACGCCAATGTGAAATGGTAGGGTGATTGTGAGATGAAATGGAGGACCTACAGTTTAACGTGGAATCCAAACCACGATGGAGGCCTGGTATTCCACACATTCACAAGTTTGTGATTAATACAAGTCTTGTCAGAGGTGAAGGAAGGGTTTGGTAATCAGATAAATCTGTGCCGGGACCGAGGATTGAACCACTGGCCGCCAGCACAGAAGTCTGACACCTTACCCCTAGATTGCCAGGTCACCTTGTATGCTTTAAAATTAAGAAATAAATCGAGTACTTACATTTCAAATTAAAATCAAATGAATTACAATTAAGAATATTATCATAATATTCTTTTAATAACCTTAGTGAAGATTAAAATAATGTTTTCAGACAAATATATATTTGATAGTTGAATTACATAATAATCTTTTTGTCATAGCTAATATAAGATTTTTGGATTTTTTTTAAAAAGAAAATAGAAAAAGAAAAATACTTTTTAGTTATTAGTTTAAAAATGAAAACAATTATTTTTCAAAGATTAATAAGAATTACCTATTTTCTTAATCTTGAGGAGTGCTACAAACAAAACTAGATAAGTGCTCTTGTGTTCAAACTAAACCATACATTATAAATACATTTTACAATTATTTAAATTATTCTGAATTATGATATAACGTTGGATCTTTTATATATATGATTTATAATTTTTTGAAATTTATTTTTAAAAAGAATTTTTTTTTAATTGTAGTAGTTAGTATATACATTTTAAAGAACGCATATCTTAATATGAACCAAAAAGAACATGTACAATAGAGTCTCAGAAACTCAACATTCGATAAATAAACATTCCATGTAACTCAGCACGTGCAAGTGCGCACAGTTGTTGGCGCCAGTCATCACAATCCAAGGTCATTCAACTGTATAACCTCTCAGTTTGTTTGTGTAGCTCTAGTGGAAGAGCCATTCTGTGGTGTTTATACAAGTGCTGTGTTTGATAGTTTTCCAATTCAGTAACATGTTATTCGAATCAATACAATATTATATATATAGTACTGTACTGCATTTCTGCATATTACACGTATGTATATACAACATTATATTAACACGTAATATATTGTACTATATGTATATTACTGTTACTGTACCGTGCAATACTAATATACCTATAATATTCGATAATGTACTGTGATTAATCCTTGTTTAGTAAACATGCATCTTATGGAAGTTAATTTGTAAAACTCAACATTTAAATAACTCTACACCCTCTCAGTCCACATTAGGTCGAGTTTCTGAGAGACTACTGTACCTTTATTTTTCTGTAACCAAAACTAACTTACTCTAGGTCAAAAGTAGCTAAAAAGTTAATTGTCACACTTACAAAATTATGCCACCTATCCCTATCTTGAACCAGTTATATCCAGTCCACCTCATTACCCCCTATCCCTATGCCTTCTTTCCAGTCCCCATCATTACTCTCGCCATATATAATGAGTTCTATTCAGTCCCCCTCATTACACCCTATCACTATCTTGAGCTGGTTCTATCTCTTCCAGGTCCAATCTAATGTTATCCTTCCTTCTGCATCTAAATCTAATGGTTTTTTTCCATTAGGTTTGCCAGTCAATACCCTGAATGTGGTCCTAAACTCTTCCATTCGCGCTGTATGTCCTTCCCACCGTAATCTACAAGACTTGATTATCCTAACAACACATCATTATGTAACCTCCTCCAATCCCTGATATCCTTATCCCTTTTCCGACTAAATGTCTTCCTAAGTACCTTGTTTTTGAACACAATAGATTTCTCTTCATCATTTATGTTAAGAAACTATGTTTCACACTCATAAAGTACAGCCGGTAAAACTATTGTCTTGTATATTCCATGTTGTACATTCCATGAAAGCAAGTGAGATGTCAACAATTTACTGACTGTGTTATTTTCATAATTTTCACTCTTAAATTGTTATTGCTAGTTAAAATTGTTCCTAAACAATTAAACTCGTTAAACACAACTAGAACCGATATATATTTTGGTTCTGTTTCCATTCAATGGCCTGTGTGTTAACCATATAAATAATAAAAACACTATCTAAATTTGAAATTTTAGGAAAAGCGTATGAGTAAGAGTAACTCCATTTCTAAAAGCAGATGGATGCATCAGAGTTGAAAAATAACCTCAGGTGCATTCAGTTTTTATCAAATCAGTAGTAGTTCATAAGGTATATTTAAGGTGTAGCCCTGTGTTGAAAGTATGATTATAAAAAAATTAGCTGTAAATATTAAACTACAAAAGTCTGTACAGATAACTTTTGAATGACAGGTTTGATATTATATATTAATTGTAAAATCTGTCCAGAATATAAATTAAATAATGTGTAACTACAGTTACATACCTTAGGTGTGGAGGTGGTGGTGGTGGTTATATGGGGGGTGTGATTCCCCCTCAGACACATGTTAAATTAATAAAATAGCATTTATGGACGTATTTCAGTCACTCCAGATGACATACTCGACGATTTAATAAAGTGTCTACTTTTTCTGGATTGTAATATTTAATAGAAAAAATATTAGCATAAAAATAACAACTTAGGTAGAGAGACACACACACACACACATACACATACACACACACACACACATATATATATATATATATATATATATATATATATATATATGTATATATACAATTACATTAATCATTTTTTTTAGATTATCACAGCTTTTTACTACTTGTTCAGTTTATATGCATATGTAATAATTACGCTAATGTTTTAAGGATGAGGTCAGTTGAATTTAGATCAGTATTTACATGGAAAACCATTTATAATAAAAACACCTTTAGTACCCCAAATAAGATTTAGAACCCTGATCTTTCAGTCATAGTCAGTCCAGTCCAATGCAAGAGTGACACCTTAGTTAGACCAATCTATCACAAAAGCGTGCTAGAGGTCAATAGAAGTGAAAATTACAATACATTTTGAAACCCCTTTTAGAATAAATCCTTGTACAAACACATGAATACCATAAATATTCGAATAGCAATCCAGGACGTGTTAAAAGCTAACTAAGTATGTAGTGTTTTTACGGTCTATGACATTCACTAAACACTTTTTATCACTAAAATATTAATATTCTCACTTCCAGTACATGATTGACTCACCTCCCAACTTTAACAAGTAATAAGGCACTACCATCATCATAGTGTGTTGGATCCAGTAAATTGACTTCTCGCATGGAAGCTTCAACAAAGAATCAATTTATAATAGTGTTAATAATGTCGTTCACATATACCAATATTGTGGGAGAAACCTAGAACATTCACTGTTCACCCTTATTGTGCTCATGATAACAATAATGAATAATCATTAACTATGTTCCCTATAATGATCCACATTTAAATTCAAACTCACTATTATGGAAATGTTTAAGTTCATGTAGCAAATGTACATAACATTTACCGAGAATGGTAGCAAAAATACAATGAGTTATTCCACTATGATATAAGTTATAAAACAGGGCCATAGTGCGTTCTATCAAGGAAAAACTACTTCCTTTAAGAGTAAAAGAATTGTACATACTACATAACAAACCCATTGTATTAAATAATTACCTCCACATTACCACCACATTTGAATCAGTGCTTATGTGATCTAAGATACCAGTTTCGCAATAAACTGGACTTCTATTGACAAAAATATTAAGGTTTGAATCTATTTTGGGTGAGATTTGGGTGGTTTTATCATCCTCTTTCCACACTAATGCGATTGTATTCCCTATAAACTACTATGTCCTATATCAGTGGTAACGGAACAAGGTATTACAGACTTGTCTTACAAGAAAACCAAATGTTGATTTGAACAAACAAAACTTGAAATAATAATTCCATTTAAGTGATTTCACCCCAAAGTTATTCAGTGGCAGTGTTTTTAAAACTGAGCACTACAACTCTTACACAAGGAGTCGATATTTGGTTCTACTTCTGTACACGTGATGGGAGAGGGGTTGTTATGAAACTGTAGTATTTTATCTATTCCATATTATTTGTATTATATATGCATTTTTCAAAAGTTAAAGGTATTATATTATTTTACTCTTATTTCTGGGCTATGATATTAAGTATTGCAACACTATACTGGCTTTATCTTCCTCTAATCATGTTTGAGTCTTCTTCAGAAGCAAGGAAGGGTGTACAATGGAAGGGTGAAGTACTGCAAGTTTTAAAATATTTAAGAATAAAGGAATACATATTAACCCCTCCTTAAGAGTAACATTACAAATATGACCCTACAACGTGGAACCTTACTTGATAGCCCCTACCATAATAATTATTGACCGATACAATTATGGTGCCCAACGTGGGGCACGATTAAAAAATTAATGAACCACCAACACAGAATCATTTCCAAAAATGTACTGTAAAGTTATGGCGCCCAATGTGAGTCTTGACTCATCAACCCATCCCATAGTTGAACATAACAGGGTATTTTCATTAAAATTATTTTGTTTCCTTTCTCAAGTTAAATTATGGATGGTATATTTACCCACCTTATTTTTACATTTTTTTAAATTAGGTTGTTAATATTCTTTATGTAAAATATCTAAACTTAGTTTTAGATTAATATTTAATAAATCTTGTTCCTTCTATTAACACAATTACTCGAATGTCCTGACTGCTTAACTTGCACGTTTATCTACTGAATTAAGGGGCATGGGTTCAAATATAAGCTAAAGAAGAAAAAGCTTCACTGCAAAATTGAGTTTGTTACTTTTCACCAAACGTTCGATCAAAGCTCTGGGGTCCTATCATTGTATTTATCCTAAGAACAAGTTTGAATAAAACGTTGATAGCTTGTATAGGCATTGAATTTTTAAATTTATAGTATATACCAACTGAAGATTAAATATTTAAACAGTTCAATACATTTATTAGTCCGAAACTTTATCTCAGTCAGTAGCGTGTCTGCCTACTGAGCTAAAGGTCCCGGGTTCGATTCCCGGCGTGGCCGAAAATTTATCATTGGTGAAAATATTGGCTTAGTAATTCAGAATTGATAAAAAACGGGCGGAGACTAGATGTTGTGCCTGTTCTAGTCTTAGATTTTAAGGAAGATGAAGCTATGACAGGCCTAGCCACCTGGTAATGGAAAATATATGGCTTGAATAAAAACAACTGACCTAGGTCATAGGCTGGTAACAGTATTATAATATGTATATTTGTTTTGTTACTTTGAGTAGACAGTCTGTAAGAGCAAGGTAGAAAAAAAGGTTTTGTAAAGGCAAACTTTTTTCCCCGAGAAATAATATTAAGATTTTATCAATATTCATGCTGTAACCGCTGCAGATCACATGATCTGACGTATGAATGTATAAAAATATTTCCATTCACTTTTTATTAACATTTCCCCCCCTATCGCCTTCCTTAGTTGTAAAACTTCTGCTGATAACGGACTCGTTACCCTTACACTTACAATCCTGCAGTCGGTAACCGGAATCGCAAACGCCAACACTGCTCCGTTCAGGAAGTTGAGATGTATTCTGAACAAGGCCGTAGTACTTCTGCTCGGCGGGGCGGCCAACAAGTAGATCTGGTAACAGATAGAACATAACACTGTGGCGGAAACATGACTCGGCAGGTTGTAGGTTCGATTCTAGCCGCCTAACTACCTTTAAGCAGGATTTGACCTTAACTTTTGTCTCTTGAGACCATCGGCGCCACTTGATAACCTACAAGAGTTCAAATTCTAGTTTTAAAAATATAATATTTCACTACATACTACTAACCGGTCGGGTTAAAGGCATTTAATAACATTTCTGGTGTTGGTAGAATTTAGAGGAAATGTATCCTTATTTGCATATAAAGAGAGGATGAAAAGCGTTTTAAGAAAAATCACGCCCACCTCAAATACACCCGGCCGGAATTGAAGTCCTGGATTTCCAGTCGCCGACTGGAGCGTGACATTAAGCTCACTGATGCTTGTATTATTTATTATAAAACGTTTATATCATTATTACATGAATGCAATTAAAGGGTCTCAAAAGAGAAACAACTAAGTTGGTGGGTATTTTGAAGACTACAAGTCATCCATAAACCACGTAACGCTATTGAGAGAAGAGGGTGGAGGGGGAGGGGGGAGAGAGAGAGAGCTCTAATGTCTACATTGTGTTCCATGGGGAGAGGGTTGGTACATTAGTTTTACATATAATATAGGTCCTAAATCTTAAACTTAAATTCTAATGCTGAAAAAATAGTATTATTGTTAATTTTTTCACCGTTAGTAAACATAAACCTACTTATAGATTATTTCATAATATGTACGGTGTTGAAAATGTACGTTTTTTTCCTCCCGCTATTAATTATGAAATTACATTCACTCTTGATGGGGGAACATTACGTAACACAGGTAGGAGGGGGGGGG
>CABFOW010002935.1:64710-76403 GCA_902141385.1 Timema californicum
GGGGGGGGGGATCTACTTGGTGTTAAGATGGAGGGTAAAAAAAAAGAAATAAAAAAAAATGTTACGTGGTTTATGGATTACCCTTATGCTAGCAACGTCTCTCGCCTAAACTCGAGACTGCTATAATAAGCAACAATCAGAGTTTGATGATCAAAAGAAACCTAGGCAGTAACTTAATAGGTTTTTATCATTTTAATCGCTAACATTTATATTTGAATTTTTCACTTTCCTATAATCATTATAATCACTTAGAAAAGCAAATATAACGCTATACTCTCAAAAAGCACCCGAAACACCCCTAGACACCAAATGGGGTCACGACTCCTGGGTTGAAGAAAACCATTGGGCTAAGCTGTATCCTCTACCCTCCCAACACATGAGTTTACACCTTTATTTGTAAAATTGTTAGTCTGAGTGTTTAAAAGTTCCTAACTACCAAAATCCTATGCAATAAAAAATAAATCCTTACTAACCCAAGACCAAGCACCATCATTAAAATCCCCCCAACTTTTTTTAGCACCGCGTTTTACTACCCTTTCAAGTTGTACGCCTATGTATTAACTAGGAAAATGTGTTGGGGTCAGGAAGGTGTTAATTCAGAGGAAGTGCACCCAAATTTGCTTGGAGAGTGGAGAGCCCTTTAAGAAAATCGACCTCAATGCACCCGACTAGGATTGGACCTCGATCTCCCCGTCTTCGGAAGTCTAGTCCAACATGAGAGTAGAACGTTAGTTATACCACGCGGCCACCGAAGCGGGTCTCCCAAACTTCCATTAATCACATAGTCACCGATTAAAAATGTGTTTTTATTTAAAGAATTTTGTCAAAAGAACCACTTCATTTATTACCACCCTTATGCCCCGAGGATAGAGCTATGCGAATGTAACCTGTAACTCTAAAAGCCAAAATCAGCCTAAATACTCCCAAACCGGTTGACGCTTCTGTTTATTTAGCATCTGTCGAACAATAATATTAAATAATAAAATATTAGGTCTGACAATTTTTTAATTTATTTTAGTACAGTGGCCTTCCACATGTTTGGGCTGAATTAGTGTACCCCGCATATGCGAAGAGAGCGGAAAAGCATAAAGAAAAAAATATCCTCAGTGCCCCCAAACGGGATTCAAACCCCGATATCCCCGTCATTGATAGTCTACCTAGTATATTGCGAGAATGACGCTTTATACCAATTTGTTCATCGGAGCTGGTGGTTTGACAAGATTCGTGTGCATTGCCAAAAAAAAAGTCGCCAGAACGTTGATACAATACGCCTAGCTAGCACGTGATGCACACTGCCTAAGCTGTATGAGGATAGGCGTTGTATCAGATTTACTCGCTATGCCCGTTGTGGGCTCCGCCCCAAACCCCCAGTGAGTGCAAACTATTGTGATTCCAGAGTGGTTTTGAACGTTGATTTATTTTTACAGTTTTACGATTCTATCTGTCCCATAAGTGTGTCAGAAAATTAAAAAATGTTGTAAAATGTGCAAAATTGACCTAAAATCAAAAAATCTAACTTTGGTGCAATCCGTTTTTTTAAAAGGTCTTACCGTGTAGCCACAAGAGGCCTCCAAAGAAAGGTCCGCACCAACTTTAAAGTTGCTCCGCCATTTTTAATATATATTTTTTTAAACTTTTCGGAATTTTACTGTCGGTTACAGGTTAGAAGCTATAAGTTTGCCAAATTTCAAGTTTTAGCTCATCTGGAAGTGGGTAAACATTAATGTAAGTGAGTGAGTCAGCAATGTGGCTTTATAGTAGAGTGAAGTGATGACGAAGTGAAGTGAAGAGCCGGCACACACACACACACACACACACACATATATATATATATATATATAAACAAAATTACGTAAAGGGAAAGTAGGATTTTTTTAGTAGTAAAAAACCCCTCAGTGATCCTGTTCTGGAATCGAGGCCTGACCAAAAAAGACCGACATCTCTTTTCACTTGTCTATCAGTGCGGGTATAGATAAATTAAGTTTCCCAATCGCACCTGACCCACAACTCCCACCAAGGTCATCAACTGAGTCAAATCGGCTGGCGCAAAGTTCCTGTAAAGTCGTTTACGCCAACATATACACATACTAATAAGCACACTTCACAAATGCAGCATTTTAAAGGTCATATTTTGCTGACGCACCTCAGTAAACTACTGTGGAAAACACAGAAGCTAGATATTATATACAAATTAATAATTCCACAAAAAACTATTTTATTAGTCGCTTTAATCGATGCGAGCGAGTCTGATGCCTCGGACTGCTTGACCTCACCAAATGTTTTATTTTATTTTATTTTTCAAGTCACAAAAGTTTTGATTTTACCGTTTGCACGCCACACAATTTTTTTTAAGACACTCCCAAGCAAGGGATTTGTTGTGCCCCCAGAAACCTGTTTCTAAGGAAGTAATATTATGCGGAAGAAAGATATGAGGCGTGTTAGCTATAACCTGATTTAGGCAGTTGAAAAATTTACTAAAATAATTTTAATATATTCATACATCAAGTCGTGTTATATGCAGCTGTCGTTATATTACCAATACCGATAAAATAACCCAAGTAAAATGTTAGCAATGTTGGCTAATAATAAATATATTTTAATTTCTAATCTGTTCTTCCAACCAAACTAAGCCTATAGGTACCTTTTGTTTACTCTGAAATGGTAGCAAACTTACCTCAAGGCTCCATTCTGGAATAGCTTATAAGATAGGGGCATAATTTAATATATGAAGGTAGGAGTGCTATCGTTCAAGGTAAACGGGGTGTAAGCCACCATCAAAACCTCATCCCTTTTCCCGCCCTTTTTTTCTTGGACTAATCTCGTAACTGCCTATCAGTGAATTAGACTAACCTAAAATGAAATGATCCTTATTTTAAGTGCTTGAAAAGATGACGGGGTAAGCTTAAAGTGTACCAGGTTTGAATTGAACCCGGTCCTTCTAGTGTCAGAATCCTTGAAACCAAGCAAGTATAACTTTCTACCTCAGCCTTGATACTGTGTAACCCGTGGATTCCAGAATCATTATCATAATAATCAACCATTTCCAGCATATGATCGGATCAATTAAGTAAAATGCCTCCATCTTCTTCGAGCCTTTTAACATTTTTCTTCTTTTAATTGTTTATATTATTGTCCTCTCACTTGCACACTTTATGTTATAGGCTCCTCCCATCGCTTTCTTGGCTTTCATTGCGGTCTTTTTCCTACACAAAATATAGTCTCGATAATCCGACCTTCAGTTATCCGACATGTCCTCACGGCGTGCAATTTACATTGTTGTGCAGTATCCGCATGCATATTATTTTCCCACTACCATTGTTTCTTTGTTAGTGAGAGAGTTACATACCTCTGTGGATGTACAGTAGCCCCATGGCTTCTTTGGTGCTGACTGACAGCTTTTAAAAGTTACCAGAACAAATTATGTATCCCTACGCCAAACCATATGATCTGCAAAAACATGTGTTTAACAGCTGTCACTTCTGACGGTCAAAATTTAGGTATGTACCTAAATGTTGACTGTCAGAAGTGAGCTGTGAGTTGTCAGTCAGCACCAAATAAGTCATGGGGCTACTGTAGCTTTGTTCGCCCACCTTAATGAATGTTTACACTGTACTCGTTCATATTGTGGATTAATTTTGCATTTCCCCATTAGTGTAATTTTACTCTGCAAGAAATATGGCAAATGAAAAGAGAAAAAAATGGTTTTTTTTCAATTGAAGGAAAACTTCAAGCCTTAAAAAGAATAGTTGCCAACAAACCCTATTTCATACCTATTCTGCACTACTATTTATAGTAATTTGGATATATTTCTCTGCTCTTACCCCGCCTCCTTCACCTGTTTCCATATTATCTGGGATTTCGGTAATCCGACCAACTGTCGGCCCCGTTTAGGTCGGATTATTGAGATCCTACTGTACTTAATTTTCATTGTTTTCTGTGGCATACTCTCCTCCATCCTCATTACATGTTCATACCATCCAGTCTTGCTTCATATACTTCCTCATGTACTCCAACACCCTCATTACATGCCCATACCATCTCAGTCTTGCTTCCTATAAAGTATACTACCTCATGTACTCCAACATCCTCATTAAACGTACATATAATCTCAATCTTGCTTCCTATACTACCACATGTACTCCAACATCCTCATTAGATGTACATATTATCTCAGTCTTGCTTCCTATACTTTCTCATGTACTCCAACATCCTCATTACATGCCCATACCATCTCAGTCTTGCTTCCTATACTATCTCATGTACTCCAGCATCCTCATTACATGCCCATACCATCTCAGTCTTGCTTCCTATAAAGTATACTACCTCATGTACTCCAACATCCTCATTACAATGTACATATTATCTCAGTCTTGCTTCCTATACTATCTCATGTACTCCAACATCCTCATTATATGTACATATCATCTCAGTCTTGCTTCCTATACTTCCTCATGTACTCCAACATCCTCATTACATGTACATATCATCTCAATCTTGCTTCCTATACTACCTCATGTACTCCAACATCCTCATTACATGTTCATACCATCCACTCTTGCTTCCTATACTTCCTCATGTACTCCAACATCCTCATTACATGTACATATTATCTCAGTCTTGCTTCCTACACTTCCTCATGTACTCCAACATCCTCATTACATGCCCATACCATCTCAGTCTTGCTTCCTATACTATATCATGTACTCCAACATCCTCATTATATGTACATATCATCTCAGTCTTGCTTCCTATACTATCTCATGTACTCCAACATCTTCATTACATGCCCATACCATCCAGTCTTGCTTTCTATACTATCTCATGTACTCTATATACCCCCACTCTTCTTCAATATCCAGAGTAACACATTTTTAAAAAATTAAGAAATAAATTAAAACATGAATGATAAGCATTAAAATGACTTTCCATATTAAAGAGCAAGCCATGCCCAGCCCACAATCTGGGATTACCTCCGATGGAACTCGCTGGCGTTTATCACAATCATATCATTCGTTCGATACAGTCTTGTCCTTCGATTCGAAGTGCTCGAAAGTTTCACGGAGCATATTATTTTTGGACTGACATTAATTTGACATGTGAAGAGAGTCTGGCAGTGATTCAATTTCAAATCAAGTATTTTATCATGGGCGTAACATTATAGTTTTCAGTAACGGATTAATTTGAGCACATTGCTTAGCTACTAGAGGCATCTAATTTGCTAAGCATTTCCAGGCAAAAGCCATTTCAAATAGCTCCTAGAGGAATACAATCATTAAAATTTTCAGGGGAAGACAATTTCAAATTACATCTGCCAGCATCCAATTTTCCAAAATTCGCCTGGAGAGGACCACTTCGAATAGCTTCTATAATATACATCTAATGTGATAATATATTCCAGACATAAAACCACTCTAAATAGCTTATAGGTAAATTCAAATTTCAAAATATTTCCTGAGAAGAACGACTCCAAATAGCTCATAGAGAAGTATAATTTAAAGTTATGATTCAGAGGAGGACCATTTAAGGGTTAAAGGCCCTCAACGCCTCTTTTTATTTGTTAAGCTAATTAACCCCCCTGACAAGTACAGTTTCGCCGCCACTGAAATCAAGTAGAACAAAGAGAGTGGGGCTTGCGCTTCGCCCTTGGTACTGGGCCCGGTCTGAGCCCCTGGCGGGCCTGCATCAACGTAAGACCTCTTCAGGTAAACAGTGGGTAAGTGTTTCAGAAAATGCAGGCTCAATTGATATATAATTATATAGTACTGCGAGTTTACAAAGCCAGTAAATAATCTATCCATTTCCAAACAACTCTGTCGGATAAGATAGAGCGTGAGCACTTCAAACTCATTAAGCCAACTGAGGTGTACCTGTTGGAAGAAATCCGATAGCGTGACACATGTAGTGTTAGGGGGAGGGGGGGAGGGGGGAATGCGTCGCAGTGCGGTATTAAAGTTGAACGGCAGGAAAGAGTTGCGACTGGGAAAAGTACATTCTAGATCCGACTCTGTAAAAAAAAAACAGCCTAGAGAGCACTCGGGGTGTAGTTCGGCTTCCAGTCACGAGGGGTGGAGGAATGGGAATGATCGATTTAAAAAATAAAGGTCGCAGTACTCAGGACATTCAGTACTAGACCCCTTCGCACATCTTTTTCGTCGTTTTATTTTTTATTTTTTTAGACCCACGTCTTAGCCATGATTTTAAATCCAAACAAAGTTCATGGTAAACAAAGTAATGCTTGGTTCGAACAGAATTGTAATAGACCTCCATGGTCTCGGGGTAGAGAGCATGTCTCAGAAACCCAATATTCATGAGTTCAAACCCAACTGGGATCGACACATTTTTCTCGAGAAATAAAATTTTGTAGCCCAACTTCCTTCAGCGGGGATGTAGAAAAGCCATTGGTCAATTGTGGCATGTAAAAGAACCCCGGAAGTTATGTTCAGATAACTTTCCCGGCAAAATTGGTAGACTCTTTTCAGTGTTTTTTTGTTTTGTTTTTTTAGCACCACGTATTACTACCCGTTCGGGTGATATAGTCACTTGGTTCAAAAAGTGCTTGTAAATAAATAACAAAAAAGGGCAGAATTTTATATATATAATGACCTACATACTAACAGGGATTTAACATACTTTTTAAGTCTGCTTCCTACATTCTAAAACACTTTCGATATCTTCAAACTTTGAGGCCCTATAGCCTAAAGCAGTGACACTCATGGCTTCTTTGGTACTGACTGACAGCTGACGGCTTTTAAAAGTTACCAAACCAAATTATGTATCCCTACGCCGAACCATATGATCTGCAAAAACATGTGTTTAGCAGCTGTCACTTTTGACAGTCAAAATTATAGGTATATAATGTTGACTGTCAAAAGTCAGCTGTGAGCTGTCAGTCAGCACCAAAGAAGCCACGGGGCTACTGTACCAAAGCAGAGAAAGGTCAAAATCCCACTGATGTTAGATGACAAGATCATACCAGAGTAAGCATATGAACATTGGTTCGAGCTTATTGGTAAATTTACAATTCCGGCAAATGAAAGAAATATATAAAAAAATTACGCGAATGCCATCATACTATATTAGGACCACTCCATTTATTTTTACAATCTGCTATAATAAGGGAGATTATTATTTTTCAGCAAACACATACACAAAGAAATAAGTTACACTCGCCATAAGATATAAAGTATGATTTTGGTAGGAAGAACAGTAGAATTTAGTAACTAGAGTTACTAGAACAATTTTAATGCATCCATACATCAAGTCATGTGATCTGTAGCTGTCATTTTTGATAGATATTATCAGTTACTATAAAATAACACAAATAATAGAATGAAATGTTATCAATGTTGGCTGAAAATAAACATGTTCGAATTTTATTTACTGTTCTTCCAACCAAAATCAGGGTATATGTACCCAAAGAAAAATACTGGTGAGACTCAGCTGGATGCCCATGTAAAAGTTCGTCGAGGAAGTCCAAAACTACCGGCCCGACCATGAACATCCTTTGATGTGACGGCCTAAACTAACAATAGGTGGATCGGGGCTGAACATAACAACGAACCAATATTGTTACAGAGAAATGTTCGGAAAACCGTTAAAACTGTTCTAGTTTGACCCACCTCGGTGGCGTAGTTAGTTAGCTAACGCGCAAGTTTCGTGATGAGCTAGACTGCCGAGGACGGGAGACCGAGGTTAGAATCTCACTCGGGTGAATCGGGGTGGTTTTTCCTAAATGGTTTTCCTTTCCCTCCTTCACGCAAATGTGGGTTCACTTCATCTATACTAAACCTTCCCAACTCCTGACCAATTAGAGTAATTAATATTTAAGCGTATAACCCGAACGGGTAGTAAGACGTGGTGCTAAGTATTATTACTGTCCTAGTTTGGACATGGCTTAAGGTCATGTGGTATGGGACGCGAAAAAAAAGGCCAGTGTGTTTGCAGTTTTTATAGCAAAACTTTTTTTTTGTAAAAAGAAATCAATTACTATCCAATATAAATAATATAATAATAGAGAATTTTTCAAAACCAACAATTTTTCATTTCACATAGTTTAAGTACTATGAGGGGAGTTTGGTGATGATACATGTTTTCGAGCCAATGTCTTTCTATAAGTTACACGTTTATTTAAAGTTTTTAACCCTCTTCGGTGGCCGCATGATCTAAAGGCTTAACCCTCGCAATATACTAGACTGCCATCGACAGGGAGATCGGGGTTTGAATTCCGGTCGGGTGTACTAAGCGTGGTTTTCCCTAAATGGTTTTCCACTTGTATTCCACGCAAATGCGAGTATATTTCCTCTAAATTCAACCTTTCTCATGCCTAACACATGAGCATGATGAGTAGCCTACATATAACCTGCACAGCTAATAGATGCAATGCTAAAAAAAAATCAAGTTTTCAGTTAAATGTTCCAAATTCCGAAATGTTTTAGTGTCTTGATTAGTTTTTTAACCTATACAAATGTAATAATGAGCATCACTAAAGCAAACAGACATTCAAATTTCAAACATTGATGTTGATAGTTTGTCAGGCTGTAAAAATATGTAAAAACATCACTATATTTTCATAAAGAATATGGAAGACTTGGCTGTCATGTATTGTGCATCTGAAATACTTTAGACATTAACTTTTATTTAATGGACACGCGGACTATGGTGTCGAAATCATCTAGTCTGATTTGTCGGTGAGCGGGCAGTCAAGGTTCGAATCATGGTAAGATGTGTTGAAGATATTTTTTTACCTAAACAATTGTTTTCCACTCTCCCTTTATGCAAATGTGGGCATATTCCTTTTAAATTCTAATGTCATCATCTTTACTCCACTAGTTTACCATTATATGTGGATAGCAGGTACAGTAGCCTCATGGCTTCTTTGGTGCTGATTGACAGCTCACAGCTGACTTCTGACAGTCAACATTTAGGTAGATACCTAAATTTTGACTGTCAGAAGTGACATCTACTAAACACATGTTTTTGCATATTACATGGTTCGGCGTAGGAATACATAATTTGGTCTGGTAACTTTTCAAAGCTGTCAGTCAGCACCAAAGAAGCCATGGGTCAACTGTGTAAGTGGTAAAACATGGCCTACAAAAAAAATATTTAAAAATCAGCAAGGCTATATAGATAAATAGAAATAGTTTAGCGTGACCTTTTTTTATAAACCAATATAGTTATTCAATCATAGATGTGTTATACAAACACTATGCTAATTATATAAGTAGGCTACTTCAACAACTAAATAAATCAGATTCCTTTACCTTGTATGTTGAATTGAACTTAAGTACACCTTAAAGAATAAAATATAGCTTTAAAGGGTTAAAAAAAATGCCCCAATAAACAGCTTCTACAAAAAGGTTATTGTAAGTGAAAAGACCAACTGAGCCATTTCTAAGTCAATTAGTGAAAAGCTTGTAGGCCTGTAGAACTAAAGAAACCTTTTAAAATTATTTTTAAGAACAAAAGACTGGGATGGTTGCAGGAGATGCTAAAATATTACTTTCAGAGAGTTGCAACCACAAGAAATTTTCGGCAGCCAAAATAAAAGTATTTGAAAATACAAATAGGCCAACTAGACTTTTGATAAGCCGTTAACAATGTTACAAGATTGTTAAATGAAAATTACATGTAAAGGAACATATTAGGCCATTTCCCAAAATTACTATTTTTATAGGCCTAACCAAAAGAATAGTTTAAAATCCAATATTGTAGGTGTATCATTATTACCGTAGCCTACATTTTGTGCTAAGTTAAACCTTGAACAATTATTTTTCTACATTCACTGCACTTAAAAAATGTGTTCAACTTTGCTATTTTGCCTGAATTTTGTAAACCTACTTGTTTATTTTTAAAAAAAATTCTAGCCAAACTCCTCTTATGTGGAAATTTTATTTTAAATTAATGTTTCTAGACATGAAAACAGGACAAGATTAAAACACCGATTTTTTAAATGAAAATAACATTTTTGATTACCAATTTATTACACTTATCCATTATCTGTCATGTTGACAAGCATAACCTAAAATACTTTTGCTTATTTATTCACAAAAGTAGGCTTATTTATGTAAACCACCAACCCTTCTACCAAAACATTTCAATATTGACAAGAAGCTTTATTAACAAGATTTGTAAACACTCCTTTAATGTGAGCAAAATAATCCAGGTAACAACTTGATGAATAAAATGTTAAACTTTGTAACTTTAAGAATAGATAAAAAAAAGCAATACTTGGTTCTAAAAATTCTTTTAATTCCAAAACCTAGATTATGAAAAAAAGCCTCTCCTTTTACAATTAATTGTACATAGCTAAAGGTGGGAGTTTAAGTGGTATGAGAAAAGGTCTGTTTTTTGTGTTTTTCAATAGCAATCATTTTTTGGCTAGAATAAATAAGATAGGATCTATATCTCAGGTAGAAACATAGTTTAATTTTTTTCACATGGTAATATCAACAGTTGTTGAATATATATCCTAAGCATAGTGGCATTAAATGAGAAACTTTTTAAATGAAGAGAAAAGGTTGTCATTAAATTACAAGAGACCGAAAGATATTCAAGAACTGTTGATATCACCATGTGAATAAAATTAAGCTTTATGTTTATACTGAAGAAATATTCGATTTATTTTGACCAAAAATATGTTAAGCTAGAAAAAAAAAATACGCAAAAATAACTGCCCTTTATTGCGTTCCTCGCACCTCCACCTTAAAAGATGGAAATGATCTTAGTTATGGATATATCCGCATCAAACGTCATACCTATTCGTAGATTTGAGATATAATACCTAGGCACAGTAAATTAACCAAAAACTCTCTCCTTAGAGTGACAATGCTCTGCCACTGAGATATCCAGGTATCATCTTATGTTCAAGGTTTCTGCCTTAAGCTATGAGTGAAGAATAACACTGACCACAGAACAATTCTTGGATAGCTCAGTGGTAGAGCATTTGTTTCCCTCAGGTTCAAATTTACATGTCTAGGTGTCATTTTGTTCAAATTTATAAAAACCTAGATGTGCTTAGGCTAGTTTTATTGGTAAATGTTAATGTTGGAGTGAATTTAGAATAAGTTACCGATAGGTTTTAAAATGTGCCATTAAGGTGGAGTGGTAGGGATTGCAAATTAGAGGCAGATTTTTTTTGCAGTTTTTATTGAAACTTTTTTTTTTGCCAAAATAAATAAAATATTTCCCCAGAATAAAGATTAAGTTTAATTTTATTCACATACCACCCTCAACAGTTCTTGAATATCTGTTAAGAATGTCCTAGAATTTGATTAGCTCTTTTTCTCTTCATTTAAAAATTTTTTTCATCAAAGCTTAAATGACAAATTTTCAAGAACTGTTAAGATTACCATACAGATAAAATTACTTAAGTTAAATGTTTTTACCGGAGAAGTGTTTGAATTATTTTGAAATTTGCTATGAAAACTGAAAAAAAAAAACTGAAATTTTCTCAAGTGCCTAGCCTCCTAGCCCACCTTAAGAGCCCATCTCAAAGCTGCCTAAACCGAATATTTGAAAGGTAGGCCGGCATATTTACTGTACAGTAGGCCTACTCTCCAACCAAAATTTGTGTCTGATAGCAATTTTCTGAATTCTTCACTTCACAACAGGGGAAGTTCGAATAAGTAGGGACTATATAATAACAGGCAGTAGCTGAAGGAGGGACGGTGGGAGGGGGGGGGGGGGGGGTT
>CABFOW010002935.1:76420-87326 GCA_902141385.1 Timema californicum
GGGGGGGTGGTTTCAACCACAGCCTCCCCCCAAATTTTATGAGCAAAATATATATGGCTTTATTTATGGTTCAAACAATATCAATAATAAGATACAAATACAAATTAGGGGACTGTGTTAATATAAAAAACACTTCAGATAACTTTAGAATTTTTTATAGCTTCTGGCAATTGGGGGATGTGCCCACCAAACCCCCCCTGAAATTATTGGCTGGCTACGGCCTTGCTAAAATAGTTATTTTAATTTTGAAAATTATAATCTTTTATATTTAGAGCTTTTTTTAAAAAAATGCTATAAAATGGTTTGATTATTGTTTTAAATTCCACTGTTTGCTACTTGGAAGACTCCATAAAACCTCATCACCATTTAATGCTTGGTTTGAGCTGTGGTAACTACTTAAGTGTAATCTATGACCTATGGGGTGAGATGAACTCTTAAGTTTAACTTCTAAGTAGACTATTTTTAATAAATAAACAACATTCCTTTACCAGTAGTTTGTTTTATTTTTATTTTATAGTAGCAAAAAGAGGGATTGTTGTTTTGGGCACCTTGAAAATAACATTTATTTTAGTTTGGTTCTAGTTTAGATCTACCTGTACAATTTTTTTTAAGTTCGGTTCTAAGATTTAAAAAAATCAATTTTATATGTAGGCCTACAGTATTGTACAGTAGGCCTATGGACAAAACCCTTTGATTCTGTTAAATATATTTTGTCCCATTAATTAGTTCATTAAATGTGTATAGATCAAGCAGTCTTTAAGACTAGCTTTTTAACAAATGAAAATACCTGATTTTAATGCTATGAAGTTAATTTAAACCAATTATTTTAGGCTCCTTGGTAAAATTTTTATTCATTAGTTTCTAATCTATAATAGGCTAGTTATGTTGTTTTGTGTCAAGTAAGTGGTACTGGTAAGCCTACACGATAGAGGAGAGATTCTAGTGTAGAATTTAGTTCTCGTTAACAGTATGTTATTGCTTATGCATTAACCTAAATATATGAATCCCACACACAAAGCAGAAATTACCACTATGTAAGTGTGCTAAAAACTAGTTTGAAATTGATTTATAGTAACTAAACATATCTTTATTTAAGGTGTAGTGTGTCCCTATTGTAGGGGCCTATTTTAATTTGAACCCTTTTGCTATCAGTCAGACAGGTTGGCAGCTTTGGGATTACTTAGGGATACATGAATCACATTAAATATTTTAAAACCAGCATTGAAATAATTAGTCTTTCCAGAAATTAATAAAAATATGGTGCATCTAAATTTCACAATAAGAGTTGATAGGCCCTAGTGATAAAAAAAATCCAAGAAGCATTATTATTCACAATGAACACTGGAAGATACTTTTAAAGTCAATTTTATGATTAATGGCTTCCCGCATTGTAAAATTTGTACTCAACTAGGGAACCTAATAAAATACCTTGCATTTCATAAGCATAGCATACATTTCAACGTGTTATCTTTCACTTCCTTTTATATTATACATCAATGATAATGCTAAGTTGCCCCTACTAAGCTTTAATTTTATTGTGTTGTGTTTAACCATATTTTACATTGTTGTTAACATTATTCTAGTAATGATATAATGTGTTTATTAATTTAATAAACTCTAAAATTGGGAAAAGCATTCTCAAAATACAGAACATGTTTATATAAAGGCATGCAGGAAGCTCATATATCTACTGGGCCTAATTCACAGCTATGTTTTTAAAACAGCAGAACTTACCTGCATTGCTGTAGTGACATGGCAAGGGTTTAATATGTAAATTATTGTTTGAGATGCTAGCTTAAAGCCAATCTCCACTCCCCATATCAAGCAAACAAGAATAAGTAAAGTTTTACAACCCTGAGGTTTCGTCACATGATTAGTGTATTTGGGCAGAGAAACGTTTTTAGTTCCCCAAGAAATTAGCCAGTATGCTATAATTAATGAAATCACAGTTTCTACTAGTATATTGAATGTACTAAGGAATGATGCACAACTGGCTCCACCGTTGCCAGGAATTGATCCGTTCACGCCACTGTATGCCCATTTAAACATTGTGTAGTATCTATTATAGTTTTAAATACTTAGTTCTTACAACATTGTACACAATGTCGAATATGCATGGGGTAGGTAAGTTGACAATAATGGTTCTCACTTAGCGAAATTAACCAGATTTAAGGAAAAATATTACTCTGAGTGAATAAATGAATAATTTTTAGATAATTTAAATAGTTGTTTTCTTTCTATAATAAGTTAAGGAAACAATAATTTAATAAAGAACCCGCACACACAGCAAAACTGTCTTTAAAAATTATGTATCTTAATAACATTGTGATTTACCAGTTTGACAAACATGAAGCCAAAAATCTCCTCGACTATGAATGTGTTTATGTTCTATTAAAGGCTTAAATAAATAAATTAAAACTATAAATGAAAATGTTTGATGGTTGAATTATATATTTTTATTTAAGTATTTAAATAGACACTCTAGATTGATATAGCAAAATAGAGGTAAATTTTTCTATGACAATACTAAGCAGGTGAAATACTGCAGTGCGTAAATACATAGTGGCGAGCTCTATCAACAAACCTAAATAGTTCATATATTGAGCGCTAGAAAGCACTGTTAATACCAGCTGATCCACAAAGTCAAGCTATTTGAAGCATTCTGGTTATGATCACTTGTTTTGGTTTGAATTTGTTATGCTATTAACTTTTATTTTTTTAAATAATGCTGAGTAAAGCGTCTCGATTTCGACAAAATATTTACGATCCTACAATGTAATATTAACTTAATTTGATTTGGTTTTAGCTTTCAAAAATAATATAAGTATTATGTTTTTGTTAGTTTAAAACAGTAATAACAATGTATTGAGTCTGTTAGTTAATATTTCAAGGTGTCATTGGAACTTTTATCGTTCACAAAATTATGTCGATACTCTATTAAAACAAACATACTATATTTCTATTTTATAGATTTAGTTCTCATAGTGTCTTGGCTTTAATATTTTTTTTTCTCTAAACCTCGAACAAGTCTTCGATATTTCGAGCTTCGGTTATTTATCGACCGAGTATTGGGGTTTGAGTCCTGGCTAGGTGCATTGAGTTGTTTACTCACCCCCCACCCTTGAATAAGTTTTCAGTGTCCCTCCAAATAAATACGGATACACTAAGTCTAGAAGTCTCCTAGATTTTACTATTTTAATTATTGCTTCATTAATGTGGATATTCCGGACCGGCCGGATGGGTATTAAAATGTGAAACAAGTGGAGAAAAATAAACTGAGAAATGTAGGCTTCTACATTTTATGATATAATATCATACACTAACAATATATAATGGGTATACAATTAAATATTTTTTTCTCGCTAATCTATTAGGGTGCAAAACGTTATACTTTGTTGCAAAACGGTTCAAAACAGGGCTTTTATTTTTGCATTAAAAAAACCCTAATCAGTGAGTGGGGGGACTACGCTTAACTTGCCCCTCCCCCACACTTTTTTCCGTTTTAATTTTTTTTTAATTTTTTTTTCTTAAAAAACTATTCAGGTGCAAAACGCCATACTTGGGTTCAAAACAGGACTTTTAAGATGCCATTTAAAAAATCCAACATTTTGAGAGTGGGGGAGGGGAGCTACTCTTAACTTGGCCCCCCTAAACATAAACAGCCGTATCGTATCTGGAGTAATGGTGCAAAACGTGGTACTTGGGTGCAAAATGGTAGTGTATTTAAATTTTAATTTTGAGGAGGTGAGGGGGCCAATTTAAGTGATCTGGCCTTACTCCCCCTTAAGGAGGAGGCCGTGTTATGGATTTTCATGGATAGGCAAAAATCTGTCAACCTCGGCTGGGTTTGAACACGTGAAAATTGGAATCCAGAGGTAAGAACTTTACCTTAAGACCACCAAAGGCGTCAGACTAACTCTAACAACCAATTTAAGAAAATCATTGATTGTTTAGTATGTTTTCTTTTAATTGAATACGAAAAATGAATTTAAGTTTTTATTTTTCAGGGAAAAGTGAGTGCACATTGTAAAATTCAGTTGATATTTAATCAAGTGACAGATATTGTTTATGGGCTATCTTACGAAATGAGATCGCCGCCCGATTCTGGAGTAATACGCTTGTATCTGATAAGAGCAGCGTTTAGCATTTTGTTTGCACTGCTCTTAGCTTTAATGGATGAAACAAGGTACAGCGCTTTATCCTACACACACACACACACACACACACACATGCATAGCCACCTCCATCTTTCCCATATGGTTCTACAACGCTCCATCATACCGCACATATAATTAACGTCAATACGTGATTAGCCGATGACTTTTAAGTATGACACCGGTGGATTTTGTGTGTAGCCAGTGACTCGTATTACTTAATTCCGTCAATTGAGTGCGATCACGACATAATCTATGACGTTTTTTTTAAAGAGGACTAATTGAATCGTGAGTGGGGGCTTAGTTGTATCGCGTTTTCCCTCGATTCTATTCAACCAATGTGTACAAGAAGGAATGCTAGTCAACCATGAATCGTTCACTAATAATGGCCGTTCTATTGCAAAGGGTTGATAAAAAAATATTCATTTGGATTTGATGGTAGAGTTAATTTGATCAATGCCTGTATTTAGTATTTATTTAAATTAAAGGTTCTTTAATAAATTTTTTAAACATTGTTTCGAAAAAAAATAATCAGAAGATGATCAATGTCGTGTGGCATCCTTGTGCAGCTTTATTTTTATTGATCGTCGATTTTTCCATTCAAACGGAAAACGATATTGGACCAAAATGCCCTACTATATCTGATTGCATTTTCGTGTTACGAGAGAGGTGCCCAGAAGAACCCTCGGCCAACTTGGATTCCGTTGTGGATTACTCGTCAGCAGCCGTTTGCGAACAGGAATGTAAGAGGATGTTCCTATCGAAATGCTCGGCCCATTTAGAGTTTACTTCATGGTGTCACTGGTGTTGGACACCCTCGACGTCACAGAGTGGATATTGCAGGTGGGGACGGCTGACTTTATGTGACAAAACTTTGGAAGATGAACCAGTCGTGGTAAACGATGCCAAAAAATTACCGACAGTCATCGGAAAGTATAATTTTATTTCTTGTTTGACACCGCGGCACTCTTGTTTTGTTGGGCAGTTTGCGATGACAGATGAGGAAGTCTTGCTTCAAAGTACAAGTGACTCACTGGGTGGAGGAATCAAAATCAAAATGGCGCAGAGGGAAAATGTCGTATTCTCTCGACGCCCAAGTGGAAACTACGAGATCGATACTGAATCCGAAAGGATGGAGCTTGCTGTTCAACCTATCGATACCGTCCAAGATGCTTCTGCTATCCTCCCTACACCCGGATCCATTAAGGCTTCAGATTCAATTACGTCGACTTGGAGAAGCACTTCTGTTGAAGAAACACTTCAAGATAGCTGGATAAGACTGGGTACTTATAAAGACGTGTCGAGTGGTATTATCGCCTCGAACAGAAAAAGTTCTAAAATGAAATCAAACCTCCTCCGTCTCCGAGCTTATGTTACAGATAAACCCGGTGAAAATGTCCGTTTTGAGGTCCCAGAGGACCATGTTACTCGATCTGGTGTGGATTCTGGCACCCCACCTGAGAGAAGCTTTGATGTTTCTTCTGACTCTGAATATTTAGGTAAGAGTGCTGCAATCCAAAAGGGAGCTGGAATAGATACCGTTGCGAATAAAGCTACGACGAAGGATTCCGCAACACTACCAACGAATAAAAAAACACACAAAAATATTCAAAATAGTGGAGGCAGTCTTCCCACGAGTAGTGAACGAATACATTTTCCCTTCATTACCAAGACGAAGAGATCACCCAAACCAAATAAACGTAGATTACAAATTGTTGATGAAAGCCCCGAGGAAGTCGAACAGGAAACTGATTTAGTAGCTGTTTTTAATTCTATACAGAAAAAAAATGTCAACACTGTTGGATATGCTACTGTAAATAAACATAAGATTAGTAGCACCGTGGAAATAAATACCATGTACGAAAGTGACCCAAAGTTTATTACCCCAGAAGAAAGAGGCAAAACTGTTAGTAATATTACCATGGAGAAAATTGACCAATATGTTGTAAATAACACCATTGAGGAAAGTGGAAATACTGTTATTAACACTAACTCAAAGGAAATGTCCAACACTCTTAGTAATATTACCATAGAGAAAGGTGGCGAACATGTTGTAAATGATACCATAAAGGTAAGTGGTGAACATGTTGTAAATAATACCATGGAGGGAAGCGGTGAACATGTTGTAAATAATACCATGGAGGAAAGCGACGAACATGTAAATAATTCCATGGAGGAAAGTGGCAATACTGTTATTAACTGTAACTCAAAGGAAATGTCCAACACTCTTAGTAATATTACCATAGAGAAAGGTGGCGAACATGTTGTACATAATACCATGGAGGAAAGTGGTGAACATGTAAATAATACCATGGAGGAAAGCGATGAACATGTTGTAAATACTACCATGGAGGAAAGCGGCGAACATGTTGTAAATGATTCCATAGAGGAAAGCGGCGAACATGTTGTAAATGATACCATGAAGGAACAAGGCGAACATGTTGTAAACGATACCATGGAGGAAGGAGGTGAATATGTTGTAAATGGGACCATGGAGGAAGGAGGCGAACATGTTGTAAACGATACCATGGAGGAAGGAGGTGAATATGTTGTAAATGGGACCATGGAGGAAGGTGGAAACATTGATAATGATCTGAATATTAAGACTAGCGTGTGCAGCGATTTCGAGAGCTACTTTCGAGGTCATTGCTACTTTCTCTACGAGTTCTCATTTGGAGGTAAGCTTCATCGTAAACAATAGTGTTTGAATAAATATATTAAATTAAGCATTTAATTTTAATTTTTGGTTTAGTACGCTTTAGTTTCAGTCTTCTGACTACTAGTTACTTTTAATTAGTGCAAGCACATAAACGAGACCACAAATTATCAGTTTATTTTAAATTAATAAAGGATCTTAGGGTAATCAAACCCGGGACCTTAAAATCCCTATGAAGATGTTATCGATTTAAGGTGTAAAGTATCTTAACATGTATGCAATAAACATTTTGCTGGCATGAATAATTTTGAGATTAATTTCAAGTATGTAAACTACAAAATTGTTTGTTCAGTAATAAACTGCTCAAAAAATTCCAAATTTAAATGTTCTCAAATTTTTAAATCTAATAAAATGTCACATGAGCTAACTAAAGAAAGTTAATCACTGAGTTTGGTAAAAAATTTGTATAATTGTTTCTATTTGATCAATATACATACAAATTATGGTGACCATTTGTTATAATTAAGCATGATTCTAACATTTAGATAAATTGGTAGCAATATTGTCTTATGATTGTGTTAATGATTTAGAGCCGTAAACGTTTAATTAAGAAATTGAGTTACAGTCCAATTTTCATAGGAAGCGTTTTTTTATAAAATACAAACATATTTACTTTCTCTATACCCCTCGGGGAGAGAAGTATTGTGATCTTAAACAAAATATAACTGAGATTTTTATAAATGTCGACGTTTCATGACCCCCTAAAACAGAATTTTTTTTTTCTCAATCCCATCTGTCTGTGTTTTTGTATCTCTGTCTAGAACCGAAACTATTTAACCGATTGGGCTAAAACTTGCTATATAGGGTTTTAATAAAGTTCCCCCAAGGGGTTTTTGGAATTATATAACCAAACCTAAAATTAAGGGTAAATAAGAGAAAACATCAATTTTTTCCATATCTTGTCTAATGATTTTGATTACATTTTCTTTATAGACATTTTTTAACATTACAAATAAAATTGCATTTCCCATATTTCAATAAAAACGACTGCATTACATTAGCAGAAACTTACAATTTTGGCAATATCTCCACACCTATTTGAGATACAAAATAACTCATTGTAGTGTTGTAGTAATAATCAAAATTAAGATCTTTAATTTGAAATATATTTTTATAAGGCCAATAGTTTCAAAGATATAAGCAAATATGTATATTTTTTATAGAGCTCTTTCACAATAATTGAAATTGATTACTATGCTCTTTGGTGGACAGAAATATTCCTCTTTTCTAAATGTTTCTGTAAAAGTGTAGGGAAAACCCACATATCACCATTGGTAATTTCTTTCCACCATACCGAGAATCAAACCCGGGATCCTTGTCTCAGTAAACAGACACTCTATCGACTGAGCTAAGGTGTCGGATCACTACTCTCTTATATGTATTGATATTATACATAAAAATCGACATCTCCATACAACATGACTTGAAATATCAGTACGTGAAAGTAAATATAGTAACTTTTCTAGCTGCCAGATAAGATATTTCCTATAAAAATGTGATTATAATTATCTTTAACATAAGAGTAAATAACGTACTTCAGCCTTGTCTTTTTTCGCAATAATTAGTTATGGTATAAAAAAGATAGTTAATTTGATCTCTAACCCAATAGTTGATAATCTTATATCGATGATCTTCACAGTTTAGAATAATCGTGTTAGTCTGGCTGGTACAGTAGCCCCATGGCTTCTTTGGTGTCGACTGACAGCTCACAGCTGACAGCTAAACGCTTTGAAAAGTTACCAGACCAAATTATGTGTCCCTACGCCGAACCATATGATCTGCAAAAACATGTGTTTAGCAGCTGTCACTTATGACGGTCAAAATTTAGGTATATACCTAAATGTTGACTGTCAGAAATAGCTGTGAGCTTTCAGTCAACACCAAAGAAGCCATGGGGCAACTGTATTTTTTTCGCAAGATTAAAAAAACACTTCTATCTTATCACTCGCGCCGATGGACACGAGGACTAAAAGTCAGTGTCATTTAATCTGGCCTGCCTGTAACGAGAAGGTAAGAGTTTGAATCCTGACCTGGTATGACGAGAGGGGTTTCCCCTAAACTGTTTCCCACACTCCAACCACTTAAATGTGGCTATATTTTTTTTAGGAATTCTACCATTTACATCCCTACCATTTTAATACAGATAAAATCTTATAGCCTTAACTTCAAGAAAATAATTTAGATAATCAAAATTAACATGAATTACTGAGTGTTTTTCTTGTAGTGTGACATTTTAGATTTAAAATGAACCCAAAGCGTTCATTGTTTTCTTTTTTCTGTAATTACCAAACACTAGCATAAGTACCTAGCGTTGCCCTGTGTATCCACGTAAAATATTACGTGGTTACACCGGGAATCTATTTTCTTTTCTTCAAATAGAGAGAGAAAAAACCTCTTCGTTTAATTTCTTCCAGATCAATTTTTAAAACATTTTTAAAAATCTGGTGAAAATTTTAAAATTCTGGCCTCAAGGTCAAAATATTTGTGCACAAAGTCTACAAATTTTAAAATTTCAGCCTTCTGCATGCTGTTAAATATAGCGCAATGCTCCTTATAGACAGAGAAACAAACTCTTTATTTTATCAATATAGATACTGTAAGAGCATAATTATTTTAAGGCTTATTCTGGCAGGAGGTTAACCCACGGTTGTACATTTCCTTGGAAGTCAAGAGTAGTATTGGGTTGCCTTCCTGTTGCGAACAGAATATAGCTCATATAGCTTGCATCCTGTGACGAGCGAGCACGGTGCGAACGATGTACCTTATGACTGGCGTGAATCGTGATCAGCATGTTTGTGTGTGAGAAGAACGAACACACGTTGTTGAATGTTGGAAGCCATGCTGGATGCATGTGTGGTGGAGTAGCCGGTGAGACTAGGTGACGATATAACATGTGATCTGGCGGTTCATCCCTACCTGAGGGTCTATCGCGGGTCTCTGGGTAGTTTTCGCGAGTCCCGTTTTTCGCGCGTGCTTCCTCGTCACGGGGGCTACCTCATACTTATGTAGTAGATTAGCATCTGACTAAAGTGATAAATATATCTTATTGGACTAACTAGCTAGCCTCATTCCCCACGAACCATCCATCCCAACCCCTACCGCTCGGGGTCCATCCTAACCATGTAACCCCCTAGGGTGCCCCGGTAGTGTAGTAGCTAGGGTTGGCTACCGTAATATCCCTAATAATAATTAAAAAAATAGATCAGCTACCATTTAAAAAATAAATCCTTCAAAATTACTTTTCTTGACGATCCTTGATGCTATTGTTTGTTGTGCTGGTGGAAGATCTTTTTTTATTTCTACAAGAGTTCATCCTGTTATTCAATGACTAAATATTTAGACGTTACGGCAGGGTGTGTAGGCTTATTATATGTCACATTGTTGTTGTTATCGTATGGCATATATGATTGAGAAGGACAGAACATTTAGGTGCAAGCGTCTTATTTGTAGACTACTAGCTACTAGCACAAAGTATTGATTAGGTTTCAGCATAGGAGATTGTCTACACGTTGTACTCACAATGATATGATATGATGATAGTTATTATGAAGTTGTGGAGCCTGTAAGAGCCTTAACCTAACTTCAATCGAATTAACCAAACCTTTGTGTCCAAAGGGATCATTCACTTTGAGGTTAAAATACCCAAGGTACCAGCCGGGAGTCGATTCCGGGATCCCTATACTCGTAGCCAGTTGCACTGATAACTACACCATGGGGCCGGATACATTGCATTGTGATAGGTTAAATATATTTGTAAGTCGTGTGTTGAAATAAAGCTTTTAATTATAAAGTGTGTGGAAACTAATTTTTTATACATATATTTATTAGGGCGAGTTTATTAAACTGATGTTTTTAACATGCACTCTCTGAACCGATTTATCTTGTTCAGAGGTGGTGCTCTGCCCCACTCCCCTACCAATAGTTTTTCACCCTCCTGGAAATAATTTGTTCCCCCACCTGGAATAAATTCCCCATATATATATATATATATATATATATTCCTTCCCCTCTGATAGGACATCTTGTGAATGTGGGG
>CABFOW010002936.1:0-26869 GCA_902141385.1 Timema californicum
ATTATCTACCTAATCCGGCTGTTATCTGGGGGGCGAGACGGGCTCTTAATACGTCTGGTATGAGCTGTATTATCTACCTAATCTGGGGGGCGAGACGGGCTCATAATACGTCTGGTATGAGCTGTATTATCTACCTAATCTGGGCGTTAACTGATGGGAGCAGTCAGATCTAATACTAAATTCTAATTTTTAAAGAACAATATTATTCTTCATAGTTTTACTGTTAATAAACATAAGCACTTATAGATAACTTCCGATATTTAGTTGTTGTTTTTACTCATTCAAGTTGAGGTTTATTAAATGTGAGTCCCTCTTTTAGTTTCATGAGATCTTCCCTGTGAAATAATGTTAAAAGCTACGTAACACACACACGCATGAGTGGTGACCCCTTAGTCATATTGTTTCATCTAGACAGCGATTATTATATCTTGGCTGGTAATGTCTATCAGATCACATGGCTTGACGTATGAACACATGAAACATGATCTAGCAGTCAGAAAATGATAATTAGACTATCCAACGCTATATTATCTGGTTAGAGACATATTGCTCATTTTACTCTTTATTTGACTGGTAATCTTTTTTTTTAATGGTTTTTAATAATATCATTGTGTTGGCACTTGTCACGGCATATCTAGTGTTTTGTGCCCTCTCCGTTTGCTCGTAAGATGTGTGCAGCAATCTAACGAGTCAGCACTTTTGAGTCCATGTCAGCAAAAATGTACAGACTCTGGCTTCAAAATAAAAACTTATTATGTTATAAGAATACTTGGTAAATTCATTTCTTTTTAAATCTTTACTTTTATAATTCTTTAGGACCAATATTTGAAATTTGGATTGACATACAAATTCACAACGCCAATGAAGCTTCCCATGAAGTCGTCTGTACGGAGCATTTTACTGCAGTAAATTTGTTATTTATTTGTTATTTGTGAAGGAGTCAAGAGTCGAAGGCCTGGTGTACCGACTCTGCGGCTCCGGTTAATATTTTGAATGTTGTGTTTCGCTGCCGAGTGTTCTCGAAAGAGTGTGTTGATTGATTGGCGCCTCTAGTCCTGTGTATATTGCATGTGTGGGACTCAGCCCCTTCCTTGGTTGCAGAGCTGCCGGGAAGGGGCTGGGGGACCCCGTACTGCCCGCTCTGTCGCAAGAGCTTCACCCGCGCCTGGTCCCTCCAAAGACACATGGCCGACACCCACTTCTACGTCCCGCAGAGCTTCGAGTGTGATGTGTGCGGGCGTTCGTACCGATCGCGCAACAGCCTAGTGAGCCATCGCTCCCAGTACCACGCCCGGGTGCCCGTCGCAGTCAGGGACACTGTGTAGGTCCCAAGTACAGTTGACCCAGATGGAAGTGGCTTGTGCAAAAGTTAATAAACAATTTGTATAATTTTGGAACAAAACAATTTCAACTGAAACTAGAAGTGAACCTTTTGTTTTTATGAGACTATATAATCAATTAGTTGTATTTGAACTGTTGAAATACCCTTTTTTGTTGTTGTGAATTAAATTGTTTATTCTTAGTTTTTCAATGGAGACTAGTTTGAGTTGCTAACGCAGACTAGGAGGGTGGACGCAAGTTCACATATGTATGTCAGGTAAAGAGCTTGTTATTAATTGAGGTTATGTTAAGCAGAGTGGCATAGTGGACCGTCTGTCGCTGGCACAGATTGCTAGGAGTGTGCAGCTCTTTAACCAACTTTGATGAGTTATTTATTTCTTAGTATCGGTTAAAAAAAAATTGTCAACTCAAATATGTAGATTTGACGTTTGCTTATTGTTTCCATTTCATTTTGTTTCCGCACGATGACCAACTATCGACCAATTTATTCAGAACAATATGTAAATTGGTGATGCTCTCATCTTGAAGATGGTGCGCTGGGACACCCACCTCCTTGGTTGGTTGGTCCCAGGTATAAAACAACATTTCATTTCTTATCAAACCCTGATCTAAAGGTTGATTACAGGAGGTTTGTGTCTCAAATAACGACGGCTAGCTCTTCTCGGCTCAAGTTAAAGTTAGAATAAAGAACTATGTTTCACTTTGCCTTGGATTATTTACCCTCGACACATCTGATCGAGCAAATGACTGTGGATACATTGCTAGGGTTAGGAGCTTGGGAGATCAACATTATCTTTAGGTTACGGTTATAAATACAGAGTAGTAGCCGATGGTTTCCGCATGTCCATAACAGGCTGTGCCTTAAAACCGGGATTGAATAATGACTGAGCATGGGACAAAACCACAGATCAAGGGTCCAGAGCTCGATTCCAATGACCATTTTCCCCACAAATTTATAGATATAGAAAGACTTACTAACGAGGAAATCAATAATTGAGCTAGGGCTCTTGAGACCCATAACAGGGGGTCCAGTGACCCAGAAAAACTGTGAATGTTAGAGTATAGTTTGGGTGAACATCCTGAATAATTATATTTCCACGTCCCTATCTGAGCGACCCGAGTTGACATTTCATTTTGTTTTCTGTGAACATGTTTTGTTAGTTAACCGTAAGTTAAAATGGTACTTTAGTATTGTAGCTTTGTCGATATTCTTTGTTGCTTAGTTTGGAGTAAGGTCTTGCATTCATGATAGTCTTATAGACATTTCGCTGAAAAAATATATAATTTGAAACTTTATGTATTGGTTATTAACTTGAGGGCCCAGCCTTATCGAGGTACTAATCCCCTCTCGGACCGCAAACTAATCCATACTAAAGACTGATTAGCGCATGTACTACCTCATTTACCCTGAGTGTGATGGTGGAACTTTCTTTGGGGAAAACCAAATCACCGCAGTTCAATCCTGTTCCTATAAAACTTACACATTCCTTAAACGTAACGTTTCCGATAGGTCGCCATCTTGTCTCCCTTAATGTGGCGAAAGGTAGGACAGAGGACGGGGTGACCTAAGATCTGTAGATTTTCACCTTTTATGAGAGATCTTTATTTGGTCCATAATATTATCAATGAAATACGGCTCAGTAGATAAGTTTATTTTAATTTTATACACATGTTAAATCTCATGAGGATTGTGTAATTTAACAAGGACATTTTATCGTTGTTAAAAAGGTTGTTGGTAAAACTCTATGGTGCGCAATTACAATACAGTAGAATCTCGATGAAACACCACAGTGCAATATTACAGTACAGTCTCGATGAAACACCACAGTGCACTATTACAGTACAGTCTTGATGAAACACCACCGTGCACTATTACAATACAGTAGAGTCTCGATGAAACACCACAGTCCACTATTACAGAACATTAGAGTCTCGATAGAAACACCACAGTACACTATTACAGAACATTAGAGTCTCGATGAAACACCACAGTACACTATTACAATACAGTAGAGTCTCGATGAAACACCACTGTGCACTATTACAATACAGTAGAATCTCAATGAAACACCACAGTATACTATTACAGTACAGTAGAGTCTCGATGTAACACCACAGTCCACTATTACAGAACAGTAGAGTCTCGATGTAACACCACAGTGCACTATTACAATACGGTAGAGTCTCGATGAAACACCACAGTGCACTATTACAGTACAGTACAGTCTTGATGAAACACCACCGTCCACTATTACAGTACAGTAGAGTCTCGATGTAACACCACAGTCCACTATTACAGAACAGTAGAGTCTCGATGTAACACCACCGTGCACTATTACAATACAGTAGAGTCTCGATGAAACACCACAGTCCACTATTACAGAACATTAGAGTCTCGATGAAACACCACAGTACACTATTACAATACAGTAGAGTCTCGATGAAACACCACAGTGCACTATTACAATACAGTAGAATCTCGATGAAACACCACAGTGCACTATTACAGTACAGTAGAGTCTCGATGAAACACCACGGTGCACTATTACAGTACAGTAGTCTCGATGAAACACCACAGTGCACTATTACAGAGTCTCGACAATCCTTGTGCTAGTGATGTCATGTCAGTAATAGTTTTGTAATCCATTGCACACTTCACACCATAGAGTAATTACCAATAAACCTTATTTCACACCTATTCTGCAATTTTGTTTATTGTATTCTGTTTCAAATCTAGTGATATAAATTAAAATATTTACTATGTATTTATTTTGTTAGTCTAATACAATGTGTAAGTGTTTTTCTAAGTGTTATAAAACCATTTTTACAACAAAATTTTTGTTTATTTATGAATTTTTCTGATGAAATTCGAATTTTTCTTATGATGAAATTTTAAATATTTATTTATCACATTATAGGGTCTATAGTTATCAAACCCTCCTCAGCAGTCCAGTCTAACGCGAGAGCGATGCCTAAGCCCATTCGGCCATTTCCGTTTAGTTTTGATTGGTTTGGTTCCGCCCCTTGTTTCTGTATTATCTGAACCCCTTTCGGTCCCTCTTAGGTTGGATAGTCAGGACACTCTTCTGTGTATAAACTAACTCTAGCTACAGGTCGGTTGTAAGAACTTGTGTTTCCGGCCGTCTCGTGTTTTTGTTTGGAACCATTTCAATTCCCATTTGTAAATATTGAAGCAATACCTCTCACATGGCAGCCATATTGAATGATGTATCGAGAATAGTTTAGTCTTCAATCTTGGTTTGTTTTCTCTTTGATCCAAGCGGAGACTACAAAATGGCTCCATCAAGGTTTTAACTACATTAGCGAGTTATTCTAGGAGATCTTCCTTCCTTCCTACTTGTGTGTGTCCAAGTTGACAACTCACAAGATTTGTTCAAGAAACAAAAGTGTTATGGCAGCCCAGAAAACTTGTTTATGTACAAAAGTTTGGTTCCTTTTATTTAAACAAACCATCTAAAATATGTGTATGATAATGTTAGTTTATCATAATTTGTTTGTTGTCCGATACATGTGAATACGTGTGATATGTACTCCTGATTGTATATTGGTGTAAAATACAGATGAACTATTATTGTCAGTCTTTGAGTTTTATTAACAAGCCCTCATCTCAGCTGCACAGCCACACACTAGGCTGTGCGCAAATGTTTGTTAGGATGTGTCGATACTTACAACAGTCTTTAAAGAGCTTAAAATAGTACAGCGAATCACCTTCAGGCCATTGAAGCCGCTATAGAGCAATTCTTTTTAGCTTGAACTATTTTTTATCCAATTTAGTTATGTCATAATCAATTTATTATATATTCTGAAAATTGAAAAAGACACCTGGACACGGGAATCGAACCCAGGACCTTCGGCTTAGTACGCCAATGCTCTTACCACTGAGCTATCCAGGATTCACATGTTTATAAGCTGACGACTTTCACACGTCCATCTTAGACTCTGCCTTAAACTATGAGTGAAGAATGACCATGGGCACGGGACGAATCCTGGATAGCTCAGTGGTAAGAGCAGTGGCGTACTAAGCCGAAGGTCCCGGGTTCGATTCCCGTGTCCAGGTGTCATTTTTCAATTTTCAGAATATAATATCTATGAGGGACTATCCCCACTAAAATGCATTAACAATAGTTTCGGCTATTTGTTTCAACAATTTATTATAGTTTAAAAATGACACCTGTGGGTGGGAATATATTTTAGTGTGGACGAAATGGCCGGTCCCGTTATTGTTGCGGAATGTGTTACATCTAATGGAGTTGTCTACCTTGCGCATGCACATGTGTCCAAACGTGATGTTTTGAAAGTAAGTGTGTGTTTAAATGCGGGTCACCTAGCAACAGAAAAATATCCAATGTTGACTTTTAGAAAGACGAGGTCAGGTCAATCGGAAGTCTTAGGGATGTGATAATAGACTGGGGGGCGTGTTTAAAGTAGAATCTTGGAAACTGATTTTATTTCTTACTGATGGGTTTTTAATTAATTTAAATAAGTTGTATTTTCAAACCGAAATAACTTTTAAAGGTTCCTCTGCCGAGGCTATTATTTTAAACCATGTACGAACCAAAAGTAAATATTTACTGGCGTAAAATTCTCCACATTGTGGAGAATTTTCTAGAAGTGAGTACTTGGTTGGTAAAATTTCCTTCTTAAATTAAACCTTAAAATATTAATTTTATATAATTAAATAACACAGACAAATTTTTAAGCTATTACTTAAGATTACATATGACCTGGATTTCTGGTTTATTCTTGTCAGGGCAGTATCATAATTTGACCCTTACATCCCTCAAATTTAGGTTTATTGACGGGGGGTCCCCATCTCACTGCTTCAACTTCGGTTAGTAAGTCTTAACTAACCAACAGACTAGCAAACATAGACAGTTCCACGATATGTAGTTGAACTAACATTAGATTAGCAAACATAGATAAATAGTTCCACGGTATGTAGTTGAACTAACATTAGACTAGCAAACATAAAGAGATAGTTCCACGATGTGTAGTTGAACTAACATTAGACTAGCAAACACAAAGAGATAGTTCCACGATATGTAGTTGAACTAACATTAGATTGTTCCACGATGTGTAGTTGAACTAACATAGACTAGCAAACATAAAGAGATAGTTCCACGATGTGTAGTTGGTAATACTGGGGACTAATATCTGGCTGGGGTTGGTTCTCTGTTGCTAGGTGCCCGCGCAGGCCGGGGGTGGTGGGGCGGTGAGGGCTCGGGGCGCCCCAGCAAGGGCAGCCTGCAATGTCCGCACTGCGACAAGCGCTTGCTCAACCGCGACACTCTCTCCCGACATGTCCTCCACATGCACCAGGAGCCCCTGTACGCGGCTAGGTGCGCGGTGTGCAACCGCGAGTACCGCACGCGTAACAGCCTCATGGTGCACATGAGTCGCTACCACCGGCGGGGCCCCCCTCCCGCGCACAGCTAGAGCAACTGTCGGCCCTGATCAAGACCGTGAAACACTTCTTGACATAGTCGGGCTACGAATGTCCCACCGGCTGCACTTGTATTAGTGACTGTAGAGAGGGAAATTATGTTTCACGACAATCTGGGAAAAACTACGCATCAAGGTACAACTCATGTGACAGGACTTTACGCTGGTCAATTTGGAAAAACGGGAATTCCTACAGGAAAACCTAAGAAACATCAGGAGTTTGGTTGTAATAAAATGGTGGGAACCCTTTTAACGGTAGCTCAAAGTTCACCGTGTTATCATGAAACTAAGTATGAGAAACCCGACAATATTGACAATATGCCGCAAGGGCTGCCAACACGTGAACGGAACTATAATACTCAGATGATCTACTGTAGCCTAGATATATTTTTTACTCGATAAAAGAGATCTTAAGACATTTGTGTTTGTATGTACAGCCTGTTGTCATTGAAATGTTTGAACCACTCGACTGATTTTGATCAAACTTTGTTTACAAAAGAGTGAACATTATTATTGTTACCACCGGCCAAATAATAAACTATGTTAGTCATATTTTGTACAACATTGAACTGCACTTTATATCGGTGTCCAAAGTTGTGACTATAAGGAGCATTCCAGCATCGGAATCGAGTCGGCCATTTTCCGCTTTTTAGCAAAATTAATTTTGTTGTTGTTAAGTACTACTAAAGAAGGAACCCATTTCATTGGTCGAATGGTGTAAAACATCGCACTCGCAATAGACTGGTCCGCCAATGGCGGAAATATCCGGGTTTGAATCCTGGTTGGTTGTATAGTAGTGTAATCAGTACATGTGTGTGTAATCTGAACGTCAAGTAAGATTCGGTGATAAAATATGTGTAATCCGCGGCAAAATGTCATTTTCACGCGGCTCCCCGTACTCGATACATGAACCATATATCCAGAGCTATGACCTTTTATAACAGATTTTTTGTCTCACGTGTAAAATTTATATTTGTGGAAATATTGCCTTTTTTGAAATGACCTGATTCAATTTTCAACACCATTTAAACCAAATATTTTCCAATTAAAAACTATAAAAGTTCCAAAATAAATATCTTGTTTCTTACTAAAGAGTGCAAACATGTATTAGTCGACTGTGACTGAAGTTTGAAGTTTGTCACAACCCCCTTTCCTGGGGCCTAACGTGTCAAAGATGGCTTGCGGGGAAGTACAACATGTATGTGTGGGTTCTAATATCTAGACGGCTTTGGTTTTGGGGGTTTATTATAGCACTACTAACTACTGCGGGAAAGATATAAAGACTTCTTAGGAGCCCGCGATGGCCTGACTGATTCTCTCGGCGGTACTACACGGATACGAACCCTAGGCACGACGGTTGCACAAGCACCCGATGACCCAGTGTTCTATCCCGCGCAACCCCGAAAAGGGCAGAGTGACCCCTTAGTACAGATAATATGTGTCAGCCCCGATATTTCTAAAACAGAACCATGTATACTACAAGTTGGCCTGGTTGCCAGGGGCAATGCTGACCCTGTTTTGAGTTGTCAGCTCTTTGGTCCTCTTGTTTACTAACTAATCGAAACAAGCCGACCAGACCAGTTCTGTCACTTGCAACACTTATAATGGTAATTCAAACAATTTAGGGCAGGGTGATTACATATATTTATTTTGTGTGAATATATTATGGTGTAAGTTTGCTGTTATTGCTTCTGTTAGTGTACTCTTTGTTATTCTTAAGGTTGATCAGCATTGTCTGTGAGCTAGATACTTCACATAGTGGGGGGTATTTTCCTTGCTCTTAGTTTGGGTCTCAAGTAAACCCTCTCCCGATTAGTTTTATATACGAAAATTACAGTATTTGGTAAAAATATGTCTGGTTGTGTTAATTATTGCGAACTTACAATGTTTGTGGGTGTTGTGTGTGTTGTGTTACGGGCAGCGAAGAAAGATAGGTGTACAGTCCGAGGGTGTCTAAACGCTACGATGTAATTATTTCTTGCCCTCTCTTACTCCTCAAAGGATCCACACTGAATCAGAGCAAAATATGTCGGAAACTTTGCAGAGAGAAAGTCCCCACTTGGGGCTCTTTTAAGATTTGAGTTTTTTTAAATAACAAATTAGAATTTTGCTACCGAAATAGGTTGGGTTAACTATAAAAATAACCTGCTCCGGTGGCCGCGTGGTCTAAAGTGTCGTTCTCGCAATAGACTAAACTGCTGATGACTGGGATATCGGGGTTTGATCCCAGCCTGATGTACTGAGGGTGGGGTTTTTCCTAAATTGTTTTCCACTCTACCTTCATGCAAATGTGGGTACACTTCCACTAAATTCAAATCATAGTTATTAGATAAAACTATATCTGATAATTCAGTAATTTTTTACCTAAAGTTTTAAAGTATGTGAATGTGTTTTGGACACCCCTGGTGACTGTACTCGTTTTTCTTCGCTCGTTGTAGGTCCCCTCTGGGAACCCATTCGGGGGCGAATCCAAAGGGAACTGGCGTTAGAGGCTGATCGGGGGTTTTCGTGCGGGGAGTGCGGGAAGGTGCTTCGCTCCGCGGTGACTCTACGCCGCCACGTCATGGACCTCCATCGCGTTCAGACGGAAGAGTTCTGGTGCGACATCTGTCACAAGTGTTACCGCACCAAGAACAGCCTCGTAGTGCATCTGTGCAAGTATCACAAGGGCAAGACCTCTGTGGCGGCGCACACCTTCAACTAGGTTCAGTAAGTAGTGCGCAGTTTCACCGATGTTTGGCTCCCAGACTTGACTAGTGCGCAGTCTCACCGATGTGTGCATCTGTGCAAGTATCACAAGGGCAAGACTTCCGTGGCGGCGCACACCTTCAACTAGGTGCCGTAAGTAGTGCGCAGTCTCACCGATATGTGCATCTGTGCAAGTATCACAAGGGCAAGACTTCTGTGGCGGCGCACACCTTCAACTAGGTGCCGTAAGTAGTGCGCAGTTCCACCGATATGTGCATCTGTGCAAGTATCACAAGGGCAAGACCTCTGTGGCGGCGCACACCTTCAACTAGGTGCAGTAAGTAGATGCGCAGTTCCACTGATATGTGCATCTGTGCAAGTATCACAAGGGCAAGACCTCTGTGGCGGCGCACACCTTCAACTAGGTGCCGTAAGTAGTGCGCAGCCTCACCGATATGTGCATCTGTGCAAGTATCACAAGGGCAAGACTTCTGTGGCGGCGCACACCTTCAACTAGGTGCAGTAAGTAGTGCGCAGTTTCACCGATGTGTGGCTCCCAGGCTTGACTAGTGCACAGTTTCACCGATGTGTGGCACTCAGGCTTGACTAGTGCACAGTTTCACCGATGTGTGGCTCCCAGACTTGACTAGTGCGCAGTTTCACCAATGTGTGGCTCCCAGGCTTGACTAGTGCACAGTTTCACCGATGTGTGGCTCCCAGACTTGACTAGTGCGCAGTTTCACCAATGTGTGGCTCCCAGGCTTGACTAGTGCACAGTTTCACCGATGTGTGGCTCCCAGACTTGACTAGTGCGCAGTTTCACCGATGTGTGGCACTCAGGCTTGACTAGTGCACAGTTTCACCGATGTGTGGCTCCTAGACTTGACTAGTGCGCAGTTTCACCAATGTGTGGCTCCCAGGCTTGACTAGTGCGCAGTTTCACCAATGTGTGGCTCCCAGACTTGACTAGTGTGCAGTTTCACACCTTGATCATTAACAGCTTGCAAGCAGAAACGCGTGATAGCAGCCATATGTGCTACTTGACAATATCGTGTGCTCAGTTGTTTCGTGAAGATCGGCCGACATTAGTTTTATACCTGTGGCCCCCAAGTAAGCTCAGATCAAAACACTTCAAATTGCAGAAATAAACCAATTAGACTCTGGTTTTTATTATATTTGGGCACCAGGGCCTATAAGTTTTGTGCTGCGGGATAGAGTTTAACCTTTGAGACCTTGTGTAGAATGTGTACCCAAGAACTGTAACTGTTGTGTTTGGGCAAATTGTCGGTCGTTCCCCTCTATTGGGACAGAACACATTTAAGTGCATAAGGTGAATTTTAATATAACATATCTGCAAAACTATTAATATGATCTAAGTTTTAGAGGTTAATTTTGTATGAATGTTTTATTTATTTACTGGATACGTGTTTGGCCAACAGTACATACGAGTTATCCATGCTAGGCTTACAGAACAATCAGCATAAAAGCATGTATAGCATGTATTATACAGCATTGCGCGAATTTTAACACATGCTTGTGCTGCCCGTTATTTATCGTGTTACTGGTGCAAATCATTGACTTGCGTTGACATGTCATTTTTTAGTAATTAAATAAATCTTCATGATCATGTAGCTGTGTTGGCTATTACACCTTGTTTAAAATAACACGTTCATATCCAGATGCATGCAAATGTTGGCAATTGGTTTTGGATGATTGTAACCAGTACACAATAATTATTATTATTATTATTATCGACTGAAAGCAATTTGTTTTTATCGTATGAAGAGTTAGTTAGAAAAGGACTGTGTGGTCTAGTTTATAGAGTAATAATGTTTAGGTTGTAATGGAAGACTTGCTATTTATTGTATATCGTGCTACAGTATCACTATTGGTTGATTTTATAATCGGACTATGCTAAAAACAATAATTGTCAACTTTAATTTTGGTTTTTAATATAATATATAGTTTTGGGCTCTGAAAAATAATTGAAATCCAAATTATCTACGATTAAACAAAGCAATGCTCTAGGTTTTTGGATGAAAAATAAAATTGGCTTTTGATTAAAAGCTCCCAAGTGGCATGCTGAGCGGTTTCTTGTCATTTTTGTTGTCCATGAAAACTTGAAGCCAGTTTGATCCTGAAAATAGATGGTACTGCGAGCTTCACGATAAAACTTACCCAGCTCTATAAATTACGACCGACTGACTCGAGAGTACATGTCCAATCCTGGCCGAGGTGCTCTTTCGTTACACTCTTTCTCATCCTGTTTTATCAAGTTTAGCTCTTGGCCACGTCTGACACGAAAGCAGGGTGTCCAGCAACCAGAAAAAACAGGGGAAAGTCAGGGAATTCGATAACATTTCTGGGTGACCTGGTGGTTTAAGGGTAAGGTGTCGGACTTCTGTGCTGGCGGCCGGGGTTCAATCCTCGGTCCCGGGACAGATTTATCTGATCACCAAACCCTTCCTTCACCTCTGACAAGACATCTTGTGAATGTGAGGAATGCCAGGCCTCCACCGTGGTTCGGATTCCACGTTAAACTGTAGGTCCTCCATTTCATCTCACAATCACCCTAGCATTACACATTAGCGTAAGTGCGTATAACCCGAACGAGTAGTAAGACGCGGTGCTAACATTTCTGAAAATTTCACATATTCACTCAAATAATACGCAACTTTCATTTACAATAGTCAAAGTAACAGTTTTATTCCATTTAATACACAATGTGAGCTCTCGTCTAGCCTAGCACTGTTGTCCCTGTTGTCAAGGTCATCATTGTCATGTTTCCATCCCTCTACTGCGGGTCTTCAGCCAATCACATGATAGGAACAAGAAGGTCTCACAACACTACAGGTGTAAGCCGAACTTAGATCGCACTCCCCGATATTCCGTCTTTTAGCCTCTTGATGGAGCGACACCATTTCAGAATGTGTTTGTGTCCGTGTGATCTTAATAAAACAATATTTGTAACATATGGTGACTGGAAAAGTTGGAAATTGGCTATGAAAAACCTGGACACTGTAGAGCAAAAAGACTTGCCTCGAGCCATCTTCTAATTGGCGCCTTTCTCTCTTGTCGTCAGGTTTCGTGGCAAGCGGGTTCGGGTTTCGGTGTGCGCCATGTGGGAAAACTTTGACGTCGGAACAGAGGTTGCGTCGTCACGTTCAGAACGTTCACACTCGCCCGTCTAAGAGCCCTGTGTGCTACATTTGCAACAAAGTGTACAGTACCCTCAACAGTCTCCGTAATCACAAGAGCATCTATCACCGGACGCGCAAGACAGACTAGGCTCGGACATTGCTTTGTGTAATTGTAAGCATCTATCACCGGGTGCGCAAGACAGACTAAGCTTGGACATTGCTTTGTGTAATTGTAAGCATATATCACCGGACACGCAAGACAGACTAGGCTCGGACATTGCTTTGTGTAATTGTAAGCATCTATCACCGGGCGCGCAAGACAGACTAGGCTCGGACATTGCTTTGTGTAATTGTAAGCATCTATCACCGGGCGCGCAAGACAGACTAGGCTCGGACATTGCTTTGTGTAATTGTAAGCATCTATCACCGGACGCGCAAGACAGACTAAGCTCGGACATTCATCAAACAACAGAAACCGATGTAGCATTGCTTTGTGTAATTGTGACTTTGTCGAAATCTGCCCGACCTGAGGTAACTCTGGAAAGAATTGGAACTTATGAGGGAGATAAACTTGATATTAGGGCTAGATATTGCTTACTGAGACATTACTTTGTAACGAGTCCTATATATATTGGTGCAACAAATTGTCAATATTATTGTATCACTGGGTAAGAGCCCATCTCACGCCAATCAACAGAGATATTGGACGAGAGATTTCACTCGAATCTCACAATGGATTTGGAATCAATTCAATATAGATTTTTTATATTTTTATGGTAAAATGTTTTCCAAAGCTGTGTACAGAAAAACGCAACTTGATGTGATGTTTGGTTCAAGTTGTATTCCCTACCTAAACTATATGTTTTCCGTGGGGGGAGACGGGCTCTTGAATGGGCCCCGTTGTGGCACTTGGGAGTTAAGAGCGTTCATCACCTGCCCATCAACTCTGTGATTCATTCGGCTGGAAATCACTATTGCACGTGGATCATTTCTGATTGAACATTAATGGAGATCTAGAGTTGGTAGAAGTTATGAACATTTCTATAATATTAAATGATGTTGAAATAAAAAAAACTACATTGAAATGGCCATTTTTGACCATTTTTAGAATGGCCTCACAGATAAGCACTATGCACAAATTCTGCCATAATAAGGACATATTGTCATTATTAACAAGAAACATTTTCACTTTGTCCTCCATTGTCACCGCGGAAAATGTCGAGTAATCTTTCAAATACAAATGCACTGCACACATTTCTGACCTATCGTAGGTGTTTTATTTTACCTTTTTACTCCCATAATACCTCGCGTGAGTTGAGTTGGGCCTGCTCTGATGAACGCTCTTAAACTTGGAGCGGTCTCTTTTGAACAATTTTGGCCATTAGGGGTGTGGCTGGCGCTTTAACCTTTACTTCAACAATTGTGAAGCTTTGCCAATAAAAATATTGACAGCTAAAATAGTCAATTATTGCCATTTTGAACTGTTATACTCATTATTAACTAATATTAATATGAAAACCTCTGAAGTAAGCCATTTTTATGTGTACCTTTTTAGCACCACATTTTACTACTCGTTAGGGTTGTACACTAAGTAGGTTGATTGATTTGCTTGTTTTGATAATAACTTGATTTGTCAGATTAAAATTTAATATTACAAACATTAATCTAAATTAATTTCATGAACAAAGTTATATAAATAACCCCAATATATTATGTTTTTAAAGCGCGCGCACACACCTTCTACTGGCCAATAACTGGGACATTCTCAAATATTGGTTTTGTTTAAATATTCTTATGTGGTGTAATTTTATGTTGTATTATTTTTTAAATCATATTTGGTAAATTTGAATACAAACCATTGCATTGGCTGCTCATCCGTGGCCTTGAACAGGGAGTTACCACGATAACTGCCCTAAGGTTACGTATCATAAGTTGGTACTTGTAAACGGTATATTTGAGCAGCCTTGAGTAGTATCTGTGCAAGAGATCGTGTAGTGTAGTCTAGATATTATATTCTTACATAGAAACACATGCTGCCATGTTTTGATACAGATTTACATGTACAGTGCGTTTACTAGAGACTGGTTTAGTCTAGACAACATAGAATGCTTCCAGCTATATTTGCATATATTCTATACTGTAAGACGTATCTTATTTTTCATTGCATTGCCCACTTTGTGAATTGATTATATTACTTTCAAATGTTAAATAAACGCTTGAAAAGTTACCGTCAATCCTTTTTGATTCCGGAAGGACTGCCCATATTAGTTGTTGATTTGTTATTTTTTGGTGTATTTTTCTTATACATTCTAATTTTTTCATAAGAAGAGACTTTTAGAAAATACAAAGATATTCCTTCTTAGTTAATGTTGATAAAATTTTTGTAAAACTATTATTATTATTATTTTAGACGTATGGATAATATATCTCCCTAGTGACGACTGCAGATCACATGACTTGTATGAATACGTGAAAGTAGATCTACTAGCAGTTAGCAGTCTAGCAGTCAGATAAGACTCTTCCTGTGAAAATTGGACTTAAGCTCAGTGCAATCTACATTAATTTTGGGATCATAATCGACTCAACGTTTCCCGTCACTCAAATAAACAAAGTGTGATCTGTATTCACATGTTATTAACGGAACATAACGTAATGGAACAACATTCCAGCCTAACCTCGGCTAGTGGCCTTACTAGAGGACAGGACATCAAATAGGATCCGAGCATAAGACATAAATTCAAGTTTATTTAATAAAGGATCACTACAGAGTGGTCCAAGCCGCCTGAATGAGTTGACAGTGTAGTCTGTCAAGTCGGTTGATGACCGTTGAGTAATGTCGAAACTTAGAGTTTCCAGACCAACAGGAAGTTAGATAGAGGGAATAAGCCAAGAATGGCAGCCTTAAATACATTGGTCTCTATCGTATTCTGTTTAATCTTATACTTTCTTTTACCCTTCACCTATAACCACCCTTTTTCATGTCATTAAGAAAGAAGGAAAAGGAAACTCATCATCTCAAGGTAAGGAGGAAAGCTCGCTGCTGGTTCTCGAATATCTTAACGTTACTGTATTTGTTGGAGGAAGACTAAACCTAAACCCCCCTTTCATCGAGCTTAGTCCCATAGCTCTGTAATATGATTAAAAGGTTATAAATGAGCTAATGTCACATTTCTTTATAAATATAGGGTTATTATGGAAAAAGAGCCCTGTTGGAATATTTTCACTTAACTTTGGCGTGAACCATATTTTGAAATAACATAAAATAATTAAATATTGCATTAGAGCTTAACGTCTGTGCAGCAATTTATTGCTTAGCAAGGTGGCTCCCTTAAGGGCACAATATAAATTGTATAGAATATATTCATACACTCAGCTAAAATGACTTTGTTGAGCCACGACCTAGAAGTGTGCTTGGCATATTGGAGCCCAACAAAGTCGTAAAGAACTTGATGCCATCAATAGGGATACATATCAGGAATATAACATTAAATAACACACATAATGTAAAGATATGATAATGTTGGTGTCGAAACTTTAGAGAAAGTAAAAAGCCAGTGGATCTGGACTGTTTGAAAACAAATTGTTCACTAAAATGTAGTTTGGGTAGTTAAGTGTCAACTACTTACGATAGAAGCTTTACTAAGCAAATAACTGATGTACTAAGTAGCTGTGTTGGCATTGCTTGCAATATGATTGTCTGGCAGGAACACAGAACATATTAGTTAAGCCCCGGTCCGAGAAACTGGCCGATTTCATCCGAGTCTAGGTAGGTGTCTTGTATTTAGTGTAGCGCCGCACTTGAGGCGTACTAAGTCTGACTATGAAACTGGCCCTAAGTGTTTTGTGATGGGCTCCATCTAAAAACATGTCAGATAAGACAACAAGTTTCAACTTTTCTGTATAAATGATCAATCTTAGATAACATCATAAAATCACTCTGCTAACACTTTTGATGATTAGCTTAGTTCAAAATTTTTGGCTCAGTAGTTTTGAAAAGAATCATCATCTTTGTCATCAGAATGTTCCAAATTTTTATTTAAAAAAATCACTTCAAACAATACGTGGCATTTCTCTTGGCTCGATAGTTATTGCTTTTTAAAGTGTAAATATTGTATTTGTTATCATTCAGAGACTTAACATATTCTGTCGTCCTTGTAATGGATTGCTTGAATAATATTTCTTTATTTAAAATTATGGAATTAATTTTTATTCCCAATACTGAAGTGATTCAGAGTGATTCACTCGGGACTTAACTCTCATTTAGCGGTATATAAGATTAGCGTGAAACGTGAACGGAACGAGTCTTTGTTTCATGACAAAGCAGCGAACTTGGATCTCTCCACCAACTGGGTGCCGCATTGATGCACCGTCTGTCTAGACGTTAGTTCATTCTGTATCAGTATCGGGTGACCCGTGTCGGAGGGAGTTTCTGAATAAATTTGGTGCACACACATCACCCACCAGAGCCACCATTTTGAACTTGGTGCTTGGTAAATTCGCATACATGGGGACAGCCCAAGATGATGGAGGACACGACGCGGGATGTGAAGCAGCTGTCATTGTCATCCTCAAGAAAATCTCTTCAGAGACTGGACAATCTGAGAGCAGCTAAACAGCCATACTGTAGCACGACTGTGCACAAGTTACAGACACCTCATTTTACAAAGTGACTAGCTTATTGTCAAAAGTTTGTCCATAACATGTTTTACTGACAAAGCATGGTTCAATTTAACTGGCTATGTAAACTCGCATAATACATGGTTTTGGGCCGGTGATAATCCGCATCATTCATGAAAAACCATATCATCCAGCGAAAACTGGTGTCTGGCGTTTCATTGGGCCACTCTATTTTAAGGACACGGTGAATCACGGGGAAATCTTGACTGAGTTTGTGGACCAGCTGGATGATGAGGAACTTGCCGATGGTTGGTTACCTCCAATAGGAGCGCGGTAGAAATGTCACCGCTTTGTCCATAGAATTCTAAATGGCCAACGAGCCAAGGTCAATCGAGGAACTGAAACACAACATCAGACGTCGCTACGCTACATCGCACACTCGATAAAACACTTTGAGTTTCAAGGGCAAAGTATGAACCATGAGTCAGCATTATGCTACCAAACTTCCCTGGCTACCAAATGGTTTGTTATGCTAAGGTTGTTACACCTGTGTAGCAATGTGTTGCTATCCTTTCTCTTTGGCTCCAGTTGCCCCTGAGGGGGTGTTACGTAAAGATTGTCTAGTAAGGATAGTCGAGTGAATCATCCCGAGCTATCCTCGTATTCAATAAATGTTTGGTTCAGTGTCTGGAACGGCAATCCCCTACCGTCTTACTACTTGTTTGGTCTGTACACCAATGTACTAAGGATGAGGAAGGTTGAGTTTAGAGGAAGTGTACCCGCATTTATGTGAATGGAGAGTGCACCCAATCAATCTCCCCATCATCGGCAGTCTAGTCTATTGTGAGAGTGATCCCTTAGACCATGCAGCCACTGAAGCTGGTGTTAAAGAATGTTATGGTGGGAGTTTAAGAAACTCAAGTTAAAGCCAATGTTTTTGCAGTTTTTTTATATTCAAATAAATAATTTATTGCTCCAATAATAACAAAGAGTTTAATTTCCTTCCCTTGGTGACCTCAACATTTGTTGAATCTAGGGTCGAGGGTGTCGTGGAATTTAATGACAGCTTTTTATCTTAAAAAGGTTTGTCATCTAATGTCGCCATTCTTATGACATATTCAACAATTGTTGATATTACCATCTGAAGAAAATTGAACTATATGTTTCTACTGGAACAATATTTTATTTTGTTGGGCAAAAAAAAGTTTTTCTATAAAAACTGGATAAATGCCTACCCCTTTCTCACGTTACCCACACTCCTGTGTTAATGCTTTGATATAATTAAAATTTACTGGTATTAAAAGTCCAATAAAATCTAATAAGCTATCATAAGATTAAGTTTAAAAAAGATACATTTCTGAATGTTGTAGTGAGGAAACTCTAGTGTAAGCAGCGCAATCGCCAAATGTGTGATGTAAACAATTATTACTCTGCAATTTCTTTTTCTCCAAGACAAACTGTGAACCGCAGAACAAATAGCATTCTTTTTTAAAATATCAACTCTTTTAATACTAATAGGGGGAAATAATGTAATTTAAGTAACAAGCAGGATCTTTTCATGGCAGGATCTTTATTGAATGCCATCATTGGATTGTAAACATACAGATTTACAGTTTAGACATACTATTCTATTCATGACCTTAGTTTACTTGGATGACAACTTAAAAAGTTACTAGAAGTTGTCCCTAATGTATCCCTACGCTGACAGATGGTAATGTATGAGTGTGAAAGCTAACCACAGGAATTTAGGGCAATATTATTTGTACTTATTTTAGGTCGGACACAAAGCTTATTTATCGTTTTATTCCACTTAGAAAATTATTGTTCACACCACTTTCACAAAAGGTTAACAGATATAACTTCAAAATGGCGACCAACAAATTTAAACCATTGGATTGAACATGACGGATACGAGTTATTTACAATGAAATAATGTACTTTAAATTTAAAAAAAGACAGAAGTATTTTCTCCTTTCCAAGTAAATACGATGCCTGTATTAAAAGGTATTAATGTATGCACTATATTACACATCATAGATAGCATTCCAAAACAGAGAATAAGTACTTTTAATTATGTTTAAAATATTGTTTCGAGTTGTATGAAAAGAAATTATAAAAGTTATGAAACTGAAATAAAACATAAGTTTACGCTATGTTTAATTAAAAGACTTTACATTTATAAAAAAACAGAAATCTTTTACAAGTGTTGGCAACCCAAAACCTAAACATATGATTTTCGAACTGTCATCCGGGTAAAACCCTATCGTGAACAGACTTTAATTGAACTGTTACGAAGCCAGGAGGGAACAGCCGTATAGGCCAAGTGAACAGTTGAGAATCTGGACTGTGCGTCTTGTCGGTAGTCCAACGGAAACGCCCCTCGTCATGAGACCCCACCATCTGTTTTATATGCCCCCCTGTAGTCATCGTAATGTTGCTCAATATTCATCCGAAAACTGCTTCACTGGTCGCATGGTCTAAGGTGCTACTCTAACGATAGCTCAGACTGCCGGAGACGTGGAGGTTGGGTTTTGATACCCTTCAGGTGTACGGAGGGTGGTTTTACACTCTCTCTCCACACAAATGTAGGTACACTACCTCTAAATTCAACCTAGGTATATAACCCATACAGATAATTAGTGTAATTAGTACTTAGGCATATAACCCATACAGATAATTAGTGTAATTAGTACTCAGGCATATAACCCATACAGATAATTAGTGTAATTGGTACTTAGGCATATAACCCATATGGATAATTAGTGTAATTAGTACTTAGGCACATAACCCATACAGATAATTAGTGTAATTAGTACTTAGGCACATAACCCATACAGATAATTAGTGTAATTAGTACTCAGGCATATAACTCATACAGATAATTAGTGTAATTAATACTTAGGCATATAACTCATACGAATATTAAGTCACGGTTCTAAAGAGAAAAAAATTAACCAGCACTGATTGGTGCCTGTGGGCATAACCTCAACAAACAAGACGCTCCTAAAATAACCATGGCCATGACTTTCCAGCTGGATAGTATTTTGTGTTATGTTTAATCGGGGCTAGAGAGTGGTGCCATTCCATCGACTGCCGATCTCATTGTTGTGGACATTTGCTCTCGCCTCGTTAAACATTAAACATTCGACGCCACCATCTTACTGCCAAAACTTGATGATGGAGTTCACTAGGTTGGACATTTTGTACGTTTACAAATTGAGTAACAGATGGCACTTTACAGTCAGCAGGATTATCAATATTTACATTCATTCTAAATGCTCACAAAAAGGTAAAACTGGCGCTATCGATGCTGGTCGTTAACTTGTGGGCGCAAAGAGGACAACCCTCACATGTGCAACGGTCAGTCGGTCTCAATACGCATGTGAGTTGGTTATTTGGAGGCATTGGTTCTATTGACTTGTCTTATGATGAGATGATGATGATTATTATTATTATTATTATTATTATTATACATTAAATTAATACTACATTCAATAGTTAAGTTGATTTATTCAGATACTTAACTCTTTTAGTGCCACGAACCGATCTGATCGGCTCCACCTAATACCGTTAAAAGTGCCAGAACCGATCAGGTCGGCTCCGCCTAATACCGTAAAAGTGCCAGAACTGATCAGGTCGGCTCCGCCTAATACCGTTAAAAGTGCCAGAACCGATCAGGTCGGCTCCGCCTAATACCGTTAAAAGTGCCAGAACCGATCAAGTCGGCTCCGCCTAATACTGTTAAAAGTGCCAGAACCGATCAGGTCGGCTCCGCCTAGTATCGTTAAAAGTGCCAGAACCGATCAGGCCGGCTCTCTATATTTACGCTAGTTCTCGCTTTAACTGATAGATAGTGTAGTAGTGTCATATATCACTGGAAAGAGGACATTTCCCTCCATTATTTTATAAAGCTGGTTGATATTGGAACTGGGAGCTTATAACACTTACAATGGCCGACGGCCACGTACTGCCGGGTTACACATAAGAGCTGTATGGAAAAACATAAGTGTGGCTAACATTTATATTTATATGTTATGTCAGGGGAGTGAAAAGATTTATTTACCAATGTAAGTAAATAGGCGTAATAACTTTATAAATTTAAATGATATGTAAAAAAAACTATATGAATTTATCCATTAGAAAAGGTTTTTTGAAAAATGCAGTCATTATGTGTAGGCCTAAATATTTATTCATGAGGTAAGCAATATAATAAATCTTGCTGTAAGGTGGGCAATAACGGCCCAAAAATACCTAATGTAGGATATCAAATAAACATTTCTTTAATTCCTATTTAAATCATATATTTAAAACTTTAATTTCTTGTATAAAACTAAATGTACTACAACAAAATAATAGTGAAATGTATATCTAATATTTGTTAACTGTAACTTGCCTTAGTTTTTAATAAAATAAAATTTAAAATTTTGGAATCAAATAATCGTAATTAAATTGTATAAATTTATTATTGTTAAGGAACAGTACATGCTGATTAAATTGGAGAGTAAAAATAAAAATAATCACTTGATAAATAAAGGTTTAGCAAATTTTCTTGCAAACCCTTACAAAGATGAGGAAATAGCTGTGTCATTCTTTGCGTGCAAATTCTGGAATAGGAGTGGCAGGCACTAAAAGGGTTAAATGTGATTAACATATTAAGAATAACTATCACATCTATATCGTTATTGGTGCCCGTCGCGGGGTCCTCCATGTTGGGTCCACCAACACCAAGAGAATTGTCTCAAGGCGACACTTTCATTTAAAACAACTAAACCCTGTGGACGGGGTGAATTTCTTAGTGGCGCTATGGTCCGAGGCGTCACTCTGTTGTTAGACGAGGATATTGGTGTTCGGGTCTACTGAGGGTGGTTTCCCACTCTCCTTCCACGCTAATGCTCCATCCCTCCCCCCATCATAGTAATTATAACCTGAACACAGGGAGCGACAGTTTTCAGGCTGTGTAGGCAATGTGTGTTTGTTGGTGCCATCTGAACCACTGGCGGGTCTAATCTCGGGTGCGCTCTCTCTGTTCTCGGTGGTGCAGAGTTGTATCGCTGCGACGTGTGCGGGAAGTACCTCAGCACGCGGCTCACGCTCAAGCGTCACAAAGAGCAGCAGCATATCATGCCCCTAAACGCAGCCGTGTGCACCCTCTGCCAGAAAGTGTTCCGAACGATCAACTCGCTCAACAACCACAAGAGCGTGTACCACCGCAGGACACACTAATGTGTCCGACCCTCCGTCGAGCGGATAGGTTGCCGTTCATAAACTAGACAATCTCGACCGGTCTGAGCAGATTGGCCAGACTCTGTTTGTGTTTTTTTATTGGGAGGGGTTTTTTGGAGTGGACTTCTTTTTGCAGATTTTTGAACCGTTCACATCGAAAACAAACTTTCTTAGTTCTACCCGTTCAAACGATGTGAACGTGTGTATTTTAGAGTTTCATTGGTGAAAAACTTTCAAATTGTAGTTCGCCAAGTGATATGTAACATCAAATGCGGATAATGCCGAGTGCAGGGGAAAAACAAGATTGAAAACTTTATAAAAATAAAAGACAAAACTATTGAGTGACACAAGTTTATAATATTCTCGTATATTAATATAATATTTTGTATATTAACCTCAGTGTATTAGAAATGTGTGTCAAAGTTTTGACAGCTTTTTAGGAAAAGGTTTGGTTTTTTTCATTTCTTATCAGCGGAAATCTAGCTTCTGGGTGGGGACATGAAAATGGAAGGAGGCCATACATATCCCCCCCTCCAGAGTCGGAGGGGGGGGGTCCGCCTACAGGTGGACAGCACAGACAATACCATTGATTTTTTTCTCCCCACCCCTCATTACTATTTTAGTTTGTATGCATATTAATTTTACTACTGTGTTAAGGATGAGTGAGATAGGGTAGGGTGGATGAAAATGTACTCACATTTGCATGTAAGGAGAGGAAGAAGCCATTTGGGGGAAACCACCCAGCCTAGATTCAAACTCTGACCACCTAGTTTAGCCAGCAAATCAGAATAAATCAGCTTGACATCCAAACACTGAGTATCTCTGATAAAATGACTAAAATGTGATGTATTAAAGATGAAATGTGTCTTCATTTGTGAGATATCTGTTTTAATTATAAGTCCAAAGGAGAAAAAAAATTACAAATACCCAAAATTCGAACTAATCATTTTTATGAGTGAGTAAGCAGCTGGTAAGGAATAAATCATTAAACTCAAAATATGCTGCACATATATACATACATGAAAAAAAAACAAGAAAAATTTAAATGTAAAATATAAAAACATAGAAATAGTAACACATAAAAATAGCTGACTTAAATAAAAGAGTGTGGGCCTTACGTGATTATATCGTCACACAGAAGTGACGAAAGCCAAGCTGACACATCCCCTATTCTAGGCAACCTGCTAGCCGCCGGTGAGAATTCCCCACCTTCTCTTTTACTGTGTGTCAATGAACTAACGTTATATGACATTCCTGACATCTGGAGGGCTTTCGTCGGAACTATCCGCGGTGGGTCAGAACTAGATGATGTCGAAACTAGCCGGTTCCTACTGTCCAATAGAAACACCCTGACGACCACCTAGTTCAGGGTTCAGGGTTAGGGAACCTTTTGTGACATAACACTTCATGTAAACATAAGTTAATCTTTTTGGTAATCCATAAAGTAATCAGGGTGTCTACCATCTCGGAAAATCAGGGAAAACTGGATCTAGCCGGGAATTTTAAGCGGTCGAAAAAAAAAGTCAGGAATTTGGTAATTTACAAAAACAAAAATTCGGGAAAATGTTTTAATCAAAATATGAAATATAATCAGTAAATTACAGTATTACCAATTTTTTTTGTAGTTGTTTAGTATATTTTATAATTATTTTTTTGTAGCTGTGTAATTATTATTATTTTATAATTCCTAGTAGACTATGTTAATACAAATAAAAAAAAGTTTATTTGATTATTAAAACTTATTATTCATTAAAAAATAGTAAAACAAATAATATATAAATTATAAAATATTTGACAACAGTTTTTCACTTCTTTTTTTTCGAGTTTGTTCTTCATGAATCTTGGTTAATTTTTATATTAAACTGTAAATATGTATTGTACAAGAATACTTAAAAATATACATCAACATATGATAAGGATTATAAAATCCCTCAAGAATGTAGGAATACAAATCGAGTTTGTGAATGTTTAGCTTATAAATGATGAAAAGGCCATAGTTTTGTCACCCCTGACGTAGATAAGTCTAATTGCAGCCCTGCCACCAATGTTTAGCTTATAAATGATGAAAAGGCCATAGTTTCGTCACCCCTGACGTAGATAAGTCTAATTGCAGCCCTGCCACCCACCCCACGTGGCTCCGGCTACGCTAGGCAACCCACCGTACGACCCGTGGTATCAAACCTCACATTTGAACATAGTCTCTATCGTCATCAATGCACGTGATAACCCTGGTGGTGCACTGCGGATAGATTTTATTTTATTTGTGTCTAAAAGGGGAATTCAATCAGAGGAGCTAAACTAAGAAATAGCATCTAAATATCATCGTCTAATAGTAATAATATTTAAAATGTTAACATAATTACTTTTATGGCTCAGCAGCAGTGGCTTTGCTGGTGAATCGTTATCTAACTAAAATCTGAAGAGAGCATAATTTTGGACACATTGATTAGGGAGGAGAGGGTAGGTCACCACTTATTTTTGTACTCTATTATCACTATTATCATCAATCGGGGGTGCAGTTTATTTATCGTAATATACAGGAGACAACAAGGGTGCAGTTTATTTATCGTACTATACAGGAGACAACGAGGGTGCAGTTTATTTATCGTACTATACAGGAGACAACGGGGGTGCAGTTTATTTATCGTACTACACAGGAGACAACGGGGGTGCAGTTTATTTATCGTACTATACAGGAGACAACGAGGGTGCAGTTTATTTATCGTACTACACAGGAGACAACGGGGGTGCAGTTTATTTATCGTACTACACAGGAGACAACGAGGGTGCAGTTTATTTATCGTACTACACAGGAGACAACGGGGGTGCAGTTTATTTATCGTACTACACAGGAGACAACGAGGGTGCAGTTTATTTATCGTACTACACAGGAGACAACGGGGGTGCAGTTTATTTATCGTACTACACAGGAGACAACGAGGGTGCAGTTTATTTATCGTACTACACAGGAGACAACGGGGGTGCAGTTTATTTATCGTACTACACAGGAGACAACGAGGGTGCAGTTTATTTATCGTACTACACAGGAGACAACGGGGGTGCAGTTTATTTATCGTACTATACAGGAGACAACGAGGGTGCAGTTTATTTATCGTACTATACAGGAGACAACGGGGGAGCAGTTTATTTATCGTACTATACAGGAGACAACGGGGGAGCACGTCTCGCCCAAGGCTTATGAAACCCTCGCACACACCCTGTGTATGTCTGCGCTACGGAATCCCCGGTACTTAATTGGCGTGTACCTTCGACTAGTGTTTCTCTCACCAAACAATATGTGAGGAAAGTAAACAATTTTATTACATTTATCTCCCCCTAAATAATGTTTTTAAAGACAGGCACGGCGAACTTGCGGCCGACGGTTCCGCGCGGCTCTTGCCTTAAGGTGAACTGACGTACATCGCAGAACTATTCTATAATTGTTGTAACGACTCAATATTTGGGTAAATCTGGTGTGTGATGTTAGTGTACCAAATCTGTACTCTTTCTTTGACAGGGATATCAAAAGTTGTTGAAATTTGTGCACCCAATGTGTGCAATGCTCGGCTGCACGTACATGTGTCGACAGTTGTGGAACAAAACACTAGAGAGATCTCGGGGCTAACAGACGTGAATTTGTCGGCAGTATGATAAAAACACTATATCAATACCATAGCTACAAATAAAAATTTTAAATTTCAGTTAAAAAGTAGAGGGTGATAGTTTTGTCTTATCCAGGTGTCTACTCTTTTTGTTTTGTAATAACAAGGTAACAAGTTGTGTTTATTTTTACTTAGTAAAATGAGGGTTTAACACACCCATCTTAAGGTAATATAAAATTATTTACAAAATGTAGAGTATTATTTTGTTCTATTTTGTACATTTCTTTAAAAAAAACGAACATTTTAATGTGTACACATATTTTAAATTCTCTTCATCTCCTTGTTGGGCGAGTATTGAATAACCGTAGTTTGTTTTCTTCACAGGGATAATTTCTTTCAGTTTTTATGTTATACTAAACTATAATAAAATTTGTATTCCTTAGTATTGAGAGCAGTTTTTTTATCTTTTCTAAAATAAAATAAATGTACCCCCCCAAACCCACCCTGCCCCGTCCCCTTTTCCTCTGCCCTTTCTTCCAGTTACATAAAAGCTAGCCTCGTCAAAAGGCCCTGGACTAATTGAGGAGAAACTCCTAGGTTCCAGAAACCAATTAGACTTATAACGTAAGTGGGTTGAGTGGTCTGCCAGTAGGAGAACAAATAGGGGAGGAAGGAGATACAAATGGCAATACAATGTTTACTGTGACCCCCTCTACCAGTTAGCTTTCGTTTCTCAGATATTACTCTCTTAGAGGAAAACGTTGTTTACAAGTCTATATATATATATATATATAT
>CABFOW010002936.1:50079-74345 GCA_902141385.1 Timema californicum
GTCTTACTACCTGTTCGGGTTATACGCACTTACGCTAATGTGTAATGGTAGGGTGATTGTGAGATGTAATGGAGGACCTACAGTTTAACGTGGAATCCGAACCACGGTGGAGGCCTGGCATTCCCCACATTCACAAGATGTCTTGTCAGAGGTGAAGGAAGGGTTTGGTAATCAGATAAATCTGTGCCCGGACCGAGGATTGAACCCCGGACCCCCAGCACAGAAGTCTGACACCTCACCCCTATACCGCCAGGTCACCCCTTATGCATCTTGTGAAATCAATTTAAACCACCATAGATGTTTTTAAATCCCTTTTTTCTTCAAAATATAGAAATATGCATTGTGTCAAAGTTTCCTGAGGTTCCGAACGTATCACGTCATAAGTCTCGTTTCAATTGTGTGGAAAAGCCAGTAATTTTATGGTGGCTGTTATAATAGTTATGAACAATGTCTGCTAAGTCTGAAAGGAATATATTTTATACAATAATAAAAGGAAATTAATACGTACTATACCTCCTGAAATATTTCAGTAAAACATGAAAAAGTTGCCTTGTTAGAAATTATTTTTCTTTTTATTCGACATAGGTACATTATGTTTAAAAAATGATAAGAAAAGCTCAAATTTATTTTTGAAAAAAAACTATGGTCCAATAGCGCCCCCCATTTATGTGTGGTAGCAGAATTAAAGTTGAAGAGGGTGTAGTTCACTTTAAGCTGCTCTGTCCGTTCTTGAAGAGCAGAGTAATGTTATACAGTTGTAGCGTTGAGAACTGAAGCGTTAGTTCTTCCCATCCAAATCAAAATTGATAATATTGGTTTAACAAAATACAAGGTTCAGCCACTGATACATTCACTATACTCGTCTTCGTTGTAATTATAGTTTAATAAACATGGTTTTATTGTACTTGCAGTGACAATGTTAAAACATTTTGAGAATACATTTTATATGCAACTCCAAATTTGACTACACTAAGCTTGTGAATCAAGAAACCAGCTACCCACAGAGGTGGGGGGCTGAGCTGTCTAAGGTTTTACACTCGCAATCATACTTTGCCACTGTTATCAGGCCGGGGTTCGAATCCTGGTCGAATTCCCTGGCACAGTTGGTAGAGCGTGATCCAACCGAGATAGGTGTCTGGATTACATTCCCGGGATGGTCTGAGATTTATCTTTGGTAAATTGTCGGATAGGGGACTGGATGTTGTGTTTTCTTAGAATAGGGTAGTTTGTAAGTCGTGTGTTGATACAATCAACGTGTTCAAAAAGTACATCTACCTAATACAAAATTATTATCTGAGGTTTATTTTTCCACAGTTTCAAGAAAATGCTGGTGCACATACTCTGTTATACTAACTGCACCATAGTGGAAAAAACCAAGGTTAGCTTGATACCTTTCAGGGTATAGGAAGGGTGATTCATCTGATTACAAACAATTGTAGAAGAAAACATTTTCTAAATAATTTTAGTGTAGAAAGTTATATAAATAATTGTGTTTGATCCAGTTGTATGGATGAACGGAGTTGTCTGGTCTCTCCGCACCTTGCCCTGGATGGTGAGTGCAGAGTGATACTGTCACCTGTGAGTGCAGAGTGATATTGTCACCTGTGGCACATGGAACACGAGGGGGTCTGGCTTCCCGTCAAACTGGAAGTGCATAGACTGGTTAATGCGCTCGGTCACCGAAGCCAGCCACTGCAGGAACGTCACAGACACGTCCGACTCGTTCAAGGGCTCTGAAACAGTCCACGTCAGCTGTCACTTGAAGAGCGGGGCAGTCACCTCCTGCCACCCTGACACTCGTGGCTCGTCTGAAGAAATTAATATTTAGTGGTGTGCAAAGGTCACTTTTTAAATTCGAAATAAAACTTGAGGGTTGAAGAAGTTTGTTGTGGTCGTCATAATACACTAGTTTAGTTTTAAATTTTTAACTATTTAGATTTAGAGTAAAAAACAAATCACGCTATATCAAATTATCCCGACATATCAGAATTTATCTCTGCTTAACATTATATAGTAGCCCCATGGCTTCTTTGGTGCTGACTGACAGCTTACAGCTGACTTCTGACAGTCAACATTTAGGTATAAACCTAAATTTTGACTGTCACAAGTGACAGCTGCTAAACACATGTTTTTGCAGATCATATGGTTCGGCGTAGGGATACATAATTTGGTCTGGTAAGCTTTTCAAAGCTGTCACTCAGCACCAAAGAAGCCATGGGGCTACTGTAGATGGACTCCCTTTATAGTCTAGTGTTCACAGAGTTCCTGGTTACAGATCCAGAGGTCCCGGGTTCGATCCCTGGTGCTTCCATATTTTCCCGTGAAGCAGTTGGTCTGGAACGGGATCTAACTCAGCCTATTGAGGACAAATGAGGAGCTACTTTCATAAATAAGTAGCGGCTTTGGTCTAGAAAACTGATATTAACAGCTGTGGAGTTTGTTGTGCTGACCACATGACACCCCCAATACAAAAACGTTGGCACTATTATCGCTAATGACGGCGGCCGCTCGGTTCAAACTCACTTACTAGCTAACTCCATGGAGTTTTTTTTAAGTTATGGATATAATTTAATCACTAATCGATGTTAAAATATTAATTAATAGCTGTTATAAAAAATTATAATATGTTGAAATATGGCATATCGAGTGAGATAGTTCAAATAAGTTTATAATATATCCAGGTTTTCTTCTTAGAAATGTTTCCAAGATGTGAAGTCTAAGAAAAGAAGATTTGACCTTCAACATTGCAGACCTCACAAGATCCTATTATTATTAATATTATTATTATTACTAAGTCCTAAGCTGGATCAACAAAGGTTTTGAATCATTGCTTGGATCGAGATAAATGAAGATAATATTGAGAGGTTGTACACACTGTTGTTCCGTCGTATAGGAACTCTTCGAGAGAGAGAGAGAGAGAGAGAGAGAAACGCGCGACACAATTACCTAAAAGAGCAAACCAGAAAACAACACAAACAGGAAGGGATAGGAAATATGATAAAGAATGATGGAACATAGATAGGATCGAGTAAAAACACACAAATAAACAACTAGCGATATTCTTTGAATCGACGAATCTAAAACCTGTACAGGGGAATCAAACTCGGGATGTTTGGCTTAGGGAGCCAGTGCTCTAACCACTGAGCTATCCAGGGTAGTTCTTCACGCTTATTTTGAGGCAGAGTCTGTGATGGATGAAATGGTCAGCTACAAATGAGTGACCGATTAATATCACAAGCTATCAGATAACACAGCAACCCTAGACTCTGCTGACAACTGTACAATGACAACTGTACAATGACAACTGTACGAATGACAACTGTACAATGACAACTGTACAATGACAACTGTACGAATGACAACTGTACAATGACAACTGTACGAATGACAACTGTACAATGACAACTGTACGAATGAGCATATCATGATGGAATAGATAGCCTCAGCTCCAGGATGTAGGAGTCTATATATATATATAATATATCACACTGCATCTTACTACCTGTTCAGGTATGGCACACACTATATCGACACTAGTGAGTCAGGGTTGGGAAGATTGCATTTAGAAGAATTGTACCCACATTTATGTGACGATAGAGTGGAAAACAATTTTGTAAAAACCACCCTACTCACTTACCAGAGCAGGATTCAAACTCCGGTCTTCCCATGATCGGCAGTCTAGCCTGTTGCGAGAGTGACTCGCCCACTGAATCATGTTACGTAAGCGTCTAGCTCACACGTGAGATCAGAATGTTATTGTTACCTTGTTTCTTGACCAGCGCAACAGCTCCGACCTTCTTGGCCGGGGGGTGCTTCTTTGCCGGGGCAGGGGTCGGGGTGGGGGCAGACTCCTGGGTCCTGATCGCCGGCGAAGGTTCCTCTCGCTTCCTCTTGGAGCTGACGACCTGCAACACAACCTGACTCCATCTTCACAGTCACTCATCTCTGTAACGCTACAGTAACAATATTCCACAGTGTACCCCCGCTGACCTCCACTGGGGACTCCCCCACGGTGCTGAAGTTGAGTGTCTCCGGGTCCATCTCGTGTATCCTCACCTCCAGGGAGTCCGGGATTATTCCCAGTCCGTGTACCTGGAACACAAGGACCATCACACACGTACAGCTTCAAGCAAAACACCCAACTTACAAACTAACTTGGTCGAGCAATCCAATAGACTGGACTGGCGACGACAGAAAGATCAGGCCAAGATGTACTGGAGGTGGTTTTTCCTTAAAATGTTTTCTACTCTCCCTAACCCGCTCCAACGTGCACTAACCTGCTCCAACGTGCACTAACCTGCTCCAACGTGTACTAACCTGCTCCAATGTGTACTAAGCCGCTCCAACGTGCACTAACCCACTCCAATGTGCACTAACCTGCTCCAACGTGCACTAACCCGCTCCAACGTGCACTAACCTGCTCCAACGTGCATTAACCTACTCCAACGTGCACTAACCTGCTCCAATGTGCGCTAACCTGTTCCAACGTGCGCTAACCTGCTCCAACGTGCGCTAACCTGCTCCAACGTGCGCTAACCTGCTCCAACGTGCGCTAACCTGCTTCAATGTGCACTAACCTGCTCCAACATGCACTAACCCTCTCCAACGTGCACTAACCCGCTCCAACGTGCACTAACCTGCTCCAACATACACTAACCTGCTCCAACGTGCCATCCTCGGAGACTGTGATACCGGTAGCCTCCAATAGGTCTGCATCATCTCTTAGAACCTCGACCTCAACCTCACAAGGGTCCTGACTGTCCTCGGACAAGATGGCTACCAGCTGGGTGCGAGTGTTGTCTCCTGCCGACACAGGGTGGGCGAGATTAGTAGCTCTGCTTGCAATCAAGGTCTCAGACTGTTTCAATGACATTAGCTAGTTCCCGGACTGTCCACAACAACCGTACACTTTAAATTAGAAACGGCTCCAATCCACTCGTTTACAAATACACAGCTTCACTTTACCTACAAATCCCGACTTAGAATCCAAAATTAAGAATAAAAAATTGAATTAAGAATAAAAAATTGAAACAGTAGCAATAGATTTTTTTTTTGTGCTAAATCAGTGATTACTGGTTGATCTTGGGTTGAATAAATATATAATATTACATTTTAACTATGAAACAATTCAACATTCCTAAGTAGAGTTTAAAAAAAAAATATTGTGAAAATAGATTTGTATGTGCAGATTTAACAATTTGTCGGATGCTCCTACTTGTGACGGACAGCAGAGGATCCATGTTCAGCATCTCAAGGTCAATGTAGTAAGCAAACTCTTCACTGAGTTTAAGGTCGCTGGCGAAAGCTGCGATGCAAGAGTAGAAGTGTAGACACTTCTTGAAATTGGGGTCGTCCTTGTTGGTGGCGTGCTTCACTTGTCCCTGTGGGGCACACCGGTCATATTAGGGGTGCAACAGAACCATCTGTCGTCGAACATGGAATCAGATACGTTGCTCTGGAGAAATTTCATCGAATCCCTTAGTACAGTGAAATAAAAAGTAATGTGACCCGCTTGGATAGTCGAATGCTCCAAGGCGTCCTTCTCGCAATGGATTGGACCACAGATAACAGAGAGACAGCGGTTCAACTCTTGGCTAAGTGCAGTGAAAAGGTGTTTTTCCTCAATTATTCTTCACTCTATCCCCACATAAATGCAGGTACAAATGCGTACAACCTTAACAAGTAGTGAAATAAAAAGATTATTATATAATATTTAGCACCGCGTCTTACTACCCGTTCGGGTTATACGCTTTAAGTACTAATTACCCTGATGGATTAAGAATTGCGAAGGTTGAACTAGAGGAAGTGAACCCGCATTCGCGTGGAGGGAGAGTGGAAAACCATTTAGTAAAAACCACCCCCAGTTCACCCGACCGAGATTCGAACCTCGATCTCCCCGTCCTCAGCAGCCGAGCTCAACACGGCAAGCGCGTTAGCCAACTACGCCACCGAGGCGGGTGAAATAAGAAGAGTAGCTAGAGGATTAAGCTCGTGTTAATTCAAGATTTTCACTTTCGAATATAATCAGAATCTTCGCTTGATAACTCAAATCAAATATCCAAATACAGTCAAGTAAAATAATGGATCCATGCTAATTTATTTAAAAAGTTAAATTATTAATATATTTGTATTTGAAGTGATGACTAGGATGTGCGATTGAATCACCTTGAAGGCGGTGCAGGAGCAGAAGAACTTGTTCTCGACTCGATCCTTTAGCCGAGACACGAAGAAGGAGAAGTGTAGGTAGCCTAGAGGATGCTTGGGACTGGCCTTACACTTGACGGCCATGATGTTCTTGGACACCCTCTGTACCAGGGGCCCAGTAGTCTCGGTCGCAAGCTGCCACACCGTCTGAAGCAGCAACAAGCTCCTGTCAAGTCTCATCTGACTTGCTAGTGATGTACAATATTGGCTGTCTGTAGTGAGGAGCGATCTTTCTTTCTCCCTCCAGACAAATTCAAGTACATTTCCTTGATATTCTCCCTTCCTCATCTCTACCCTATCAGTGTAAATATGGGGGTAGACCGGACGGGTAGTAATACGCGTCAATCTTGTGTTAGTTGGTTTATTTGTATTGGGGAAACAAGGTAGTCTTAAGATGGTTTACCCGAGTTTCCCAGTTTCTCTTCATGCAAACACTGTTACATTTCCAATAAAACCATACCTTCCTTATCTTGACTCCACCGGCGTGGCTGTCGCAAGTTTACAAACCCCAAACGGGTACAAAGATGACGGTATAAATAAAATAAAACTTAGATCTAAGGTGTTGAGGTGCGGAGGAAATGCGACCGTCCGTACTCCTGAGTAACCCCACCCGACGCAACCAGTCTGGCCCCGTCGACAGTAGTCACCTGCTTCATTTCCGCGCTGATGTTGAGAGACGTGAGCGTCGAGTAGGTGAGCGGTAGCGGCGTGGCCTCGGCATAGCACCGCAGCGCCGCCTGGATGTGCTGACAGGTTGTCAGCGTCAGCGAGCTGGACTTCTCCTGTGGACACAACCGGACCTCAAGACGGGTAATTTGTCAGTCCACCACCAGGGGAGAGTAATAATGGAGTTGATCATGAACCGAAAGACCCAGGGCTACCACACTTATTCTGTTAATACATGCATTGCGAGCCTTAATATTAATGAGACGCGTGCATCATTAGTTGTATGGTCCAAGGTGTTAGACCCGCAATAGACTGGATTTCCAATCTGGTCAAGGTTTGAATTCTGGCCATGTGTACTCAACGCGGGGTTTTTTCTAAGTGGTTTCACCGTCTCCCTCCACACAAATGTGGGTGCATTTCCTATGAATTCTACTTTTGTCTTAATTCAACTAAGTAACCGTGGAAAGTAGAAACAGAGGTAATCTACATGTTGTATATATAATATATTATATAGCCTATGCCAAGGCGTGAAATTTCTGGTCGTCAGGTCGCCATTGGCGGCCCAAACATTTGAGTGATACAGCCTAAATTCGGTTATTTTTTTTAAAATGTGTCTCAAACACGCCCAAACTATACCGGCTCAGATTCACAAGTCTCAAACACGCCCAAACTATACCAGCTCAGATTCACGTGTCTCAAACCGGTGTGCGTAAGTGGCGCAGTTTCAATCTCCGTTTCCCCTCCATTGGAAGAAAGAACTTCTGAGTCACACCCTCCTCCCTCGTTCACTCCTCGGACACCTTGGGTTGGCCTCTCAAACAATTTGGGGTAGAAGAAATAAAGAAGCTCTCCATGTACTTGAACTCGAGCTTGTTCAGTGAGAAAGAGGATCTTCTGTTAGCAGAGCGTGCAGACTACAAACTTTTGTTTCCTTCGCCGAGTTTGATTCAGACGCTGAGGAAGAATCCTAGTGAGAAGTGTCCAGCAAGATTCCCCAGTTTACTCCAGATTGGTGCTGTTGTACCAGTGAGCACAGCTTCTTGTGAGAGAGGCTTCATCTGCCCTAACAGACTCGAGACGGCTCACAGGAACTCTCTCAAGACTGAGACTCTGGATGATTTGCTCAGAATTTCTGTAAGTGGACCCTCCCTGAACAAGAGTTCGACCCGACAGTTGCGAGTGACAAGTGGTACTCTAGTGGAGTAAGGCAGTACTAAACAAAACATGCAGTGCTAAAGCACAAACTTTTTAAAAAGTGTTCATGTTTTTAATAATCAAAAATCCTGTGTTTGTCCTTTTTGTTATACCGTTTACATGTTCCTATCTATGTGTTCTATCATTCTTTACCATTTTCCTTTTTCTCCCCTTTTTTTTTTTGTTTTCTCTTTTAGGAAGTGTTGTTGCGCGTTTCACACTCCTCCCTGACGAGTTCCGATAGAATGAAACCTGGGTCGGGGGATTGGGCGGTGACGATCAATTTTCTTTAAGAGGCAACCCATTACCTCTTTGTCCATTGGCAGCAGTGTAAAGTGTGAACTGTGTTCTTCTTTTCATTGTAAAGGCCATATTGCGTTTGTCTCTTTATATGCTTTTATCAACCTTTCCTGTACCTTCTCCCGAATACAATACAATATAAAATAGTGGCGACCAAAGATCTTAGTCTGTCTTGTGTCTTCAGACTATGCTTAGTATTGAACAATTACATATATATAGTTGTTTTTTTAATATTGTCCTTAGAGCTCTGTAATTAATCACATTTCGAGCTTCAAGACAAGCTTTAAATAGATACTCAAGCTCAGGTTCAGAAGATTTAAGTGCTTGAAATTTAGATCTAGTAGAAAGAAGTTGGAATTGTGTGTGTTTTGTGAGATGAGGAGAGTGTGAGAATAACCCAATAGTACAGTTTGCTATTGGAATGTCAAGGTCAACAACTGAGTGAACTTAGTGCAAGACTGTATCAAGTACACATTAATACAAATATCTACTGGGTGCATCCTAAAAATAGCTTCTCTCTCTCTGGTGGGAGATCGGCACCAAATGAACAGCTACACTGCGGGGGGGGGGTTAATGGGGATCTTTATAATAGGCTTCACGAAAAGCTCCTTCGAGATTGACTCAAATGGAAAGATTGGTGCTCGTAAACGCCGCAAACCCATCGTCTTCATTGTTCAACGTATTCTAGATCCTCGAAAGGTTCCCGGACCAAATTTAACGTACGTGGCACTTGAGTATCGTCGCATCAAAGGATCGCTGGCAGGTGTCCACGAAACAGAGGGCCGAGGTGTGGGTGATGAGGGCAGCTTCCGAGTCCATGTGGTCCCCACTCATCTGCACCACCGGGAGTTGCACGAAGCCTCGGTAATCCGGGCCCTTGTCCCTTACTCTGACGCTGAACACCTGTAAGGACAAGGTGGGGGGAGTTACCTCGGGGCCCTGACAGTCGGACACAAGCTATGTTTTTATTAGCACCGCGTCTTACTACCCGTTCGGGCTATAAGCACTTACGCTAATGTGTAATGGTAGGGTGATTGTGAGATAAAATGGAGGACCTACATTCTAATGTGGGATCCGAACCACGGTGGAGGCCTGGCATTCCCCACATTCACAAGTTGTCTTGTCAGAGGTGAAGGAAGGGTTTGGTAAATCAGATAAATCTGTGCCGGGACCGAGGATTGAACCCCGGCCGCCAGCACAGAGGTCAGACACCTTACCCCCTAAACCGCCAGGTCACCGTGTGTGGTTAAAACGTGAGAAGTTGAGAAAAGTAGATAGCTGTTTAACAATCCAATGAAGATATTATTCAATCTAACTAATAATTGTCTAAATCCATGAGAGCAAAACCCCAGACACAGACCTGTGTCCCTGTCCCCGTGACGAGCTTGCAGGCCTCCGTCGACATTTTCCTCTTCTCGCCGGCCTCCTTAAACACAACATCGCACGACTTGTTCTTGCAGCTCAGCCCCCGGGTTCCATTGAACGTCCCGCACTTGGGGCACTTCCGCACTCCGCGCAGTGTCGCGCGCCCCAGGTCAGACAGCAGGGCCTTCAGCCTGTCATCATTAGGCATGGCGGGGCCACTGAAACATTAGCGGGCACCTGACACACTTCAGTTACTGGTGCACACTCCTGATCAGGGCACCATTGGCGATGCAGTCTATGGTGTCGAGCTTTCAATAGACCGGACTAGGTGATGACAGGAGAGGTCAAGGTTAGAGATCGGCTAGTTGTGGTTTTTCCAGACTCCCTCTACACAAATGTGGTTGCAGGTGAACTTTTGTTATACAACCTTTGCCAACCTTATGCATTATTATTTTGGCTAATAAAGGTCTTTATATATATATATATATATTTTTTTTTGTTTTATTTTAGCACCGCGTCTTACTACCCGTTCGGGTTATACGCTTTTAAGTACTAATTACTCTAATGGATTAGGAATTGGGGAGGTTAGAATTAGAGGAAGTGAAACCGCATTTGCGTGGAGGGAGAGTGGAAAACCATTTTAGGAAAAAGCACCCCAAGTTCACCCAACCGAGATTCAAATCTCGATCTCCCCGTCCTCAGCAGTCGAGCTCAACATGACAAGCGCGTTAGCCAACTACGCCACCGAGGCGGGTTATAAAAATAAAACACATTACAATTGAATATTATAAATCACAATAAACAAATGAAAACATTTGACATATTAATGTAACACTTATTATAATAAGCTAATGTATCGGACAGTAAATAGTCCACACGCGACTTCTCTAAATTATATCGTGTTCCACTATGGCCGATATTATCCGACAATGATTAACAAATAGCAAATGTAATGTCAAACACCTTTGCTTAGTCAATAGTGTGTCCCGGCAAGGCTGAAATAGTCGTCATTATTGAAATGTGGGTTTATCCCTTTTAAATTGATAAATTTACAGCGGGGGCGAGGGGGCTGGATGTTGTTTCGGGTTCTAGATTTAAGTTAGTTTTATAAATTGTGTGCCGATACCAGTCAGTTCAGAAAGCGCACATTAAATAACCCACATCAAACTGTGATAGCCTACAGTTCATTGTTAAAGCAGTGCCAACATAATAAACTATATCAAACTATTACATATATCACTTTGTATAGTTATTATGAATTATATAGCCTAACTTTCTTACCCAACCTTTCAATCAGTTTTTTTTTTTAACATGTCTTACTATTCTTTTGGGTTATATGCTTATGCGCTAATTAATCTAATGGTTTTAGGGATTAGGAACGTTAGATTTAGAGGAAGTGTACCCGCATTTGCGTGGTGTCCGAGTGGAAAAACCACACTCAATACACCTGACCAAGATATGAACTTATTTCACCCAGTCATCGGCAGTCAAGTCTACTGCAAGAGTAGCGCATTAAACCGTGCGGCCACCAAAGAGTATTTTTAGTTGTCTCAAATGAAAAATGTGTGAAATTAAGTAATAATCGACATCTATTTAGTGAATGAAGTGTTTTATTCACTCTAAAGTTCGAAAACTATATAATTTAATAAAACAAAAATCATAATATTAATATATCGAGTACTTTTAATGTGTTAATTAAATACTAACATTGTATGGAAGGTTGTTTTTTTGTCATGAACCGTTATTCCATAAGGTATACCGGTTAACGTAACCAGATTTACTGTAAACTTTGAAAATATGTAGGCTATTGGGACTGACAGTTTTAGCTCAATACCAATTTTATTTACAAGCTCTATTCCTGACACAAGTCGCCAAGTTAAGTTTACATCCGTTCAAAGCACCTTCATCTCAATCTAGCTAAGAATTTCCTTGTCACCAAACAAATCGTTCGAAAGTAACATCAATCAATATAAATTTAATGTAGGGCCTAGTACAACCAAATATAAGTCTAAATTACCAAAGGATATGCGTGAGATATCAGCTTTAAGGACAGGACAGGATGCTCACCGAACAAAATTCAGTAGGAATTTTGAAGATAAATTAAAATTGATTGTAAAACGTCATTTCAAGTCCACACAAGTAGGCCTACAAGTCACTTTATCAAATTAAGTCTGCTGAACAACAATATTTTATCGTTCACCATAATTATTTCATAAAAATATAACATTTACTTCTAAAACAAGTTAGCCAGCACACATTTTCAATGATAAAATTCCCATAAGAAATAAGATTCAATATTAGAGTACAATTGATTACTATTTAATTTATGTATGTTTACTAGCGCTTTACCCAGCAACTAATATTTCCCCCAATAGATATATATAATATTTAAATTTACAACTCCATATTAATATGTTGGACATTCTGTAAACCAATGGCGTTTTCTCATTATCATAAAATACGTTACAATCGATTATTGACGCTGTAAAGTGTAATTATTTATCAACATAGTTTGTGAAAATGTCTCAGAGATTCAGTGGCACCCCAGCTAACGCCAGTCCAGGGCCTCCACAGCAGCGCTATCCATCTCCTTCTGTGCCTTCTCTGCGACAGTATGCAGGACCGACCTTTCCGGTAATGTTATAATATTTACTAAATAGAGTTGGAGTGTGAATGAGATTATTATTTTTATTTAGATTAAATTTAATCATCACGTCACACTTTAAAAACTTTGTGCATTCTGGCAAGTAAATGACGGCCACATTTCTATTTTATCTCTAGATAAGAAGCTTCTATTATGAAGTCCGTCTTTAAACGTGTTTGATTGACAACCTGTTAATGTTTCGTTTACAATGAATCTCACCCACCCGTTGGTTCTAAGCGCAGTCATTAGACGTGTTGGATCCATTTATGTCTCAAAATGGACTGTTTAGTAAAATTTTAAAATAGTTCATTTCAACAAAATAAATACTTAAAGAAGGATAATAAAATTTAGTTTTCTGGACTCATGAAAATTGCCTCTACTGTATTTATTTATAGGATTCGTTTAGCCAGGAGCCGACCATGGCTGTGTGTGAATAGTCCTCCCTGGTGCACTTGCACACTTGATTTGCTAGAAAATTGTAATGGCGTCGATTTAAAGCACGGAAGCCCTTTTTGACGGTGTCGGAATTCTCTTAAAAGTGTGCTGATGCACTGCTTACAGCACACTTTACTAAAGGGCACATTTGATGTGCCCCTTATCGTGCAGTCTAGTTAAAATTGCATTTTAAATGGAATAAATAAACTTAAAAAAATGATAAGTAATAGTTTAAGAAATGTTTTTTATATAAGAAGTTTAATAACATGAACATAACATTTTACATTTGTGTTGCTAGGTACTGTAAATATTGAAACTTACTAATTTTATAACACCACTAATCCCACTATAGAGTGCGGATAGGGAACAAAACACTATCAAAAATAATTTATCTCGTTGCTATAAGTGGCCACCAGGTACAGTAGCCCCATGACTTATTTGGTGCTGAGTGACAACTTACAGCTGACAACTGACAGCTTTGTAAAGTTACCAGACCAAATTATGTATCCCTACGCCGAACCAGATGATCTTCAAAAACATATGTTTAGCAGCTGTCACTTCTGACAGTCAACATTTAGGTATATACCTAAATTTTGACTGTCAGTCAGCACCAAAGAAGCCATGGGGCTACTGTAGCTCTTAGTGTACTATGCTGTCTGAAAAGTCTGAAGGGTGCCAGAAACTTGTTTTATTGAGGTGGGCAAGTAAAGTGCACAAATGTGGACTATTCAGAGACAGCCCCTAGCAATCAGCAAGGTCAGACCAGGACTGTATCCGAATAGTCTCAAGGATCCTTGCGCTATCACCTTGATAACTGCTACACTTGCCACACACGTTTGATGTTAGACCGCATCAGACTATAGCCCCGGGACTGCAGTGCTACTACCTACTGACAATCTTAGAAACCATGTTTACCGCAGTAGTGTGTATAATACCTCAGAAAGAGATTAAGTGTTATAAAAATAAAACATTATTTCACAAACTGGTTTTTTCTTTATTAACTTCCTGTACAAAATAAATTTAACTGCGGTGATTTTTGTATTATGTAAGTTGGCGGGAAATGTAAATTTTTATTCCATAGTGGAGGAAAAAAAGAATAACTAAACAATTGCCAGTCAAGCACTGCATCAAGGTCACATGAGTGTCTGGTGACAACGTATTGTCCTTTTATCCAAGGACTTGGGAAGGGTGTATCAGTGTCCTTGGTGACAATTCAGACAGGTCCACACATCTCGACGTCCTTGCGATGTAACTGAATAGGGTGCATTACAAGGTGACAAAGCAAAGGTTGATCATTTGGATACAGAGAATATTTACAATCTCAAGGTGACCTGGCGGTCTAGGGGGTAAGGTGTCAGACTTCTATGCTGGCGGCCGAGGTTCAATCCTCGGTCCCGGCACAGATTTATCTGATTACCAAACCCTTCCTTCACCTCTGACAAGACATCTTGTGAATGTGAGGAATACCACGTTAAACTGTAGGTCCTCCATTTCATCTCACAGTCACCCTACCATTACACGTTAGCGTAAGTGCGTATAACCCGAACGGGTAGTAAGACGCGGTGCTAATAATAATACAAGCTCAAGATAGATCTACCAAGAATCTGGCAACCTGGTTAAGTCTGCTACCAGGCGTGAACCCTAACAAGATATTTTACCGAGCATTTGTTTAGTTACAGCAGCGACCAGGGTTCACACCACCAACTCAAATGGGGGCCGCGGCCGGCCCCAACATGATGCCCCGTGGGCCCCAGCAGCAGGCTCCATACACCCCTATGAGACAGGGCCCCATCACACCGCAGACAGGCAGCAAGCGTCCCTCAGACAGCCGAGCACCTCCGCCACAGCCTAAGAGGTTAGTCCCCATCGTCTTCTCTCGTACCGTGGTCAGGATTGCACTAGCATCGGTCCTCACACTTCGACATACCTGGGTTCAATTCCCATCATTTCTAGAAACATTTTCTCGCTATGCGCTACAAAAGTATTTGAATAAATATAAAATTCATTAAAAATACAATCCCAAACACAATTACCAAGGTGGTTTTTACCTTGATTGATTTTCCTCCTCCCTCCATGCAAATATGAACACACTTCCCCTCACCGGTGACCTGGCGGTCTAGGGGGGTAAGGTGTCAGACTTATGTGCTGGCGGCCGAGGTTCAATCCTCGGTCCCGGCACAGATTTCTCTGGTTACCAAACCCTTCCTTCACCTCTGACAAGACATCTTGTGAATGTGGGGAATGCCAGGCCTCCACCGTGGTTCGGATCCCATGTTAAACTGTAGATCCTCCATTTCATCTCACAATCACCCTACCATTACACATTAGCATAAGTGCGTATAACTTGAACGGGTAGTAAGACGCGGTGCTAATAATAATAATAATAATTTCCCTCACCCCGTCAGCGTATAAACACGTCTAATAGACCGCACGGGCACCGGAGGTAATATCCATTAACCAAGAGAGTGTATAGACTCACCAGGCCGATTCTCTAATACGTATTTGACAACATTACACGACTTATTTAATTTGGTTTCCACATCTGCATTATTTTGGAGGGACAGTGGAAAACCATTTTATGAAACAGTATTCTCATTAAACCAGACTGGGATTTGAACCACGATCGCGTCGTCACCAACAGTCCAGTCTAACACGTAAGCGACACTTAAAGACCACTGATGTGTGTCTTACCTTGTTTTGGACGGAGAAACCTAACTCTAGTACAATTGTACAGCTATTCACCAACACACATACAACTGTCATTGTAGTAACAGCAACATAAAGTCACTATTGAGTCGCCGGTAACTGTTATCAACAATAACTCATAGTAGTCGATGATTTCCGCACGTCCATTACAGACTCTGCCGTCAAAGTACGAGTGAAGAATGACCTTGAGCACAGGACAGATCCTCTGGAGTCTTGAGTTGGTAGGAATGTTTCAATACCGGCTTCGAAATAAAAACTTGTAATATTAGAACAATACGTGGTAAATATATAATTTTAATTCTATACTTTTTTTTTATTCTTTAGAACCAATATTTGTAATTTAGAGTGACAGATTTATTCAAATATATAAATTCACAACGTCAAAAGAAGCTTCCCATGAAGTAATCTGTAATGGAGCATTTTACTGCAGTAAGTTTTATATTAGTAATTAGTTTAGACAGTTATCAATGTGTCGGTCAGTCCGACATTAGTAAAATAGGAATTGGAGGCTTCCACAGCCCCCTGGTTATAGCGCCAGCGCACTAGGCCAAGGTTCCCGAGTTCAGTTACCCAGTACCTCTGTGCCGCTATGTTCCCAGCGAGTTCTCACACTCGACCAGCAAGAAGAAGAAGAAGCTGGCCGACAAGATCCTGCCGCAGAAGGTTCGAGATCTAGTTCCAGAGTCTCAGGCGTACATGGACCTGTTGGCCTTCGAGAGGAAGTTGGACTCTACCATCATGAGGAAGAGATTAGATATCCAGGTACTGGATGGCGATGGATGATGGTTACTTTCAAGGTCGGACCTGTCCATTTTGCCCGCTTTCTTCCTTTGCCCTTATATTAAATTATTTCACGCTGTTTTCTAGCCTATGGCTATCTAAGATGTCCTTATTTGTATCGAATCAGAATCTTTGCTCACTAACTTGTATCGATTACGGATCAAATATTCTCCGGTGAGAAAAATATGAATCAAAATTAAACTAAATAATGAATAGACTAGCTAGACAAAATTTCCAAGTTTCTATGGCGAGTTAAATTAATATAAATCAAATTTATTAAAAATGTAAAAAGCAAATAAAGCCACACATAAAATTTATTTTATACAATATTTTAATTACAGAGCCACCCGCCTCGGTGGCGTAGTTGGCTAACGCGCTTGTCATGTGGAGCTCGACTACTGAGGACGGGGAGATAGAGGTTCGAATCTCGGTCGGGTGAACTGAGGGTGGTTTTTCCTACATGGTTTTCCACTCTCCCTCCACGCAAATGCGGGTTCACTTCCTCTAATTCAACCTAACCAATTCCTAATCCATTAGAGTAATTAGTACTTAAGCGTATAACCCGAACGGGTAGTAAGACGCGGTGCTAAATATAAAAATTACAGAGCCATGGTAGTAAAAAGTTAAAACTCTTTGATAATTTTACTTTTAGATTCTTGTGCCGGTTCAAATATTGAGATTTGAAATTTTTGGATCTGATATAAATATTAGTTGGATTTGAAAATGAAATTTCAAAGCTTCACTGTTGTTGTTTTTTGTTGCTCAACTGGCAATATCTGTGAACACGAATGTTGCGTCAATGTTATCAGGAGGCGCTGAAGAGGCCGATGAAACAGAAGCGCAAGCTACGTATCTTCATCTCGAACACGTTCTACCCCGCCAAGGAGCCAGCGGAGGGGGAGGAGGGGAGTGTGGCCTCGTGGGAGTTGCGGGTGGAGGGACGTCTCCTCGAGGACAGCAAGAACGACCCCAACAAGGCGAGTGGCTCGCATTCAGACGGCTCTCTGGTAAACCAGAGACTCGTGAAGGAAATGTTAGGAGCCCCCATCCTAGAGTTTAGTAACTGAACAAACTGTGGGGTCGTGTGTCTCGTGGATCATTAGTTTATTACACCCTCAGCCAATCCTATAGACAAGGCCCCAAACTATAGGATAGTGAGGATGAAACAATACAAGGGAAATACAGTAAATAGAAAAGGTTTAAAACAAGATGTTCTTTTATTGCCAATATTATCATCAAAACACGGAAAAGACGGCCTTATTATTATAATATCCTGTAGTTACTATCCAGAAAGAAAACATTGATATACATATATATGCGTCGGACTTAAGGTCCTCAAAACATGACGTAGTTACTGGTTGCTCTCAACCACAAAATAGGACTTAAGGTCTTTCAAACAATATCACAACAAGTTATACCTAAGTTTACATGGCATACCTAACTCAACAACATCTCGTGAATTCAAAATTTTACTAATATATATTTTACAGTTAAATTAACTTGATCCCAACAAGGATTTCAAAGAAAGCACAAAAAATTTACTAAGCCTCACGCAGTTTAGCATTCGTCAAATATTATGTAGTTGTTACATTTAGCGTTACTTTCTAACAGCTACGGCAAAACAAAACAAAATGATCCTACATATTTACATCTAACAATCTTACGAGCTCCGAAAGTTAGAGAGAAGTTACATTTACTTTACATATATACAAATAAAAAACAATCTATCCTGCTTCCTACATCTCACTGATGCGCAGTGATAGTCAACGTGAACTTTACCTTACTATTACATTTTAACAATGAAGCACGCATCCAGCCCCCTACACATGACTGATGCGTAGCTATGGCTAATAGAGAATGTGTACTATTTTTACGTAGCATTTTTACAACAAGCCTGCACACTGCTCCCTACACCTGACTGAAGCATAGCTATGGCTAAAAGAGAATGTGTACAATATTTACGTTGCATTTTTATAACAAGCCTGCATCCTGCTCCCTACCACTGACTGATGCGTAGCTATGGCTAATCGAGAATGAGTACTATGTATACAATTTACCAACCTATTATATAATGAGCCTAGAACACGGATACAAGGGGGAGGGGTTTACACTTTCAACTCAGTTACACCCAAATAGTTTATTACGTCATTCTGACACACTTGGTAGGTTTTCCCAGCCGCTGATTGGACGCTTCGTAGTAGCCCGGCCGTATTCTGATTTCTCTACCAATGTGAAGGCATGAAAGTTCGGCGTGGCATCTTCATATCCCTCCGCCAGACGGCAAACCAGGTTCAGTTGATTTGGCAGAGGGAGGTCTAGTAAACATCGGCTAGTTTATTTTCAATGATCGGGTGGAGTAGACCGTCGATCCGTCCTTCGAGATGTTGTTGTCCAACTCTTGTTTAGTAGTGCGTTTGACTCGCAAGCGGCGTAGCCAAGGAATCTGGACGAAGGTACGTTTGAACAGTTACTTAATTTCACTGTTTATAATGGATTTTGAATGTTTGCTTTGAATACTGGTTGGGGCTGGATAGGGCTATAATAGAGAATAATACTATTATAGATTTAATTTGAAGGTATTCTGGGGGTGGGTAGTACGTCTCTTGGCAATTTACTTGGTGATGTTAGGTTAGGTGGGGAGTCATTGTACAATACAAGGCTTGTATTGTTACAAGTTGATGCAATCAACACCAATAGTGGCTCAGGGGTTTTGTTAGCAGAGACATAAAAGCTGACCAAAGTCTTACAGGATTGCCAAACTTATATCATGATTTTGGCAGGAAGAACAATATCTGATCGTTGACAAAAGCTACTGAAACAACTTTAATAGGTTCATATGTCAAGCCGTGTTATCAAAGCTGGCCGCAGAAAAATATGTTTTTATTTTCTAAACTGATCTTCCAACCAGGTGAGGCTATAACTATAGGATTGTGCAACGATTATATAAACCCAGCTTTGACAATTACAAAGCTCCACCAATAAAAATATTGACGGCTCAATTACACATTTATGATCATTGACTATTGCTTGGTGCTGTTATATATATATATTATATGTTGTGACAGTATCATTATCATCTTAGGACAAAATATATTAGTAATGTTTGCTATCAAATTTTTTGTAAATGGTAATTAATGCCTAAAAAAAGTTTTATAATTATTAAACACGGTCCAAATCCTACACTTCTCGAATCTTGAACCCAAATTTCAATCCTCAAATCTTTAAAAATGTACAGTTTCAAAGTAAAACTATTTAAAATTGTATTTATAAAAAGTATTTTTTTATACTTCTCGGTGCCGATAACAGATGTTTTGTTGGTCATTTTAACATCCTCCCAAGTCTCGATAATTACTTTTTACCAATTTCTTGAAATTGTATATCAAGTCAAGATCTTCATAGTTGTATTCGAGATACTTTTTTTTGAGTTTTTTATGAACCTGGAATCTCTCTGGTACCAGGATTCGAGCGTTCCATCTTTAATACAAGTCTCCTCGGACAGAACAGAAGAAAGTATTAGCTCACAGCTGTGATGTTTGCAGGTGAAGAGAAAATTCTCATCATTCTTCAAGAGTCTAGTAATCGAGCTGGACAAGGACCTCTATGGACCTGACAACCATCTGGTGGAGTGGCATCGAACCTCGACCACCCAGGAGACAGACGGCTTCCAGGTGAACACTCGGGACTAAATATATATATATATATATAAACGTGAAACCCATATGGAGACTGTAACGGATGTTAGTTCCCCCCCTCTATCTGAACATCTCTTACAACACGCGTGTCCTTGTGTCCCCAGGTGAAGCGCCCGGGCGACAAGAACGTCCGCTGTACCATCCTCCTACTCTTGGACTACCAGCCACTGCAGTTCAAGTTAGACCCGCGTCTCGCACGTCTACTGGGCGTTCACACCCAGACACGTCCAGTCATCATCAGCGCGCTTTGGCAGTACATCAAAACCCACAAGCTGCAGGTCGGTGGATTAGGTTAAGAATGTTTGTGGTAGGTCAGTAAAGTTGCCTGCAGCTATCGCTAGTCTCGGTCTGGAAGGTCGAGTGTAGACGGCCGAGGTCCAAACTGTTTCAGGACAGTCACGAGAGAGAGTTCATCAACTGCGATAAGTATCTGGAGCAGATCTTCACCTGTCCCCGCATGAAGTTCGCAGAGATCCCTCAACGGCTGAACCCCCTTCTGCACCCCCCCGACCCGATAGTCATCAACCACATCATCAGGTGACGCAACCAAACATTCAACATGGCTTCACTCTCGTGTTAAGACTACGACTGGCGATGAGGTTCGATCTCGGTCAGCTGTACTGAGGGTGGGTTTCCCTCCACACAAATGTGGGTGCACTTCCTGTAAATCCAACCTTCCTAATCTCTAATAAGTTTAGGAGTGTCTGTGCATCAAGAAAGAGATTCAAAGTGAGTGATAAATCTGTGTCGAATCATTAAAGTATATTACCCGCCTCGGTGGCGTAGTTGGCTAACGCGCTTGTCGTGTTGAGCTCTACTGCTGAGGACGGGGAGATCGAGGTTCGAATCTCGGTCGGGTGAACTGGGGGTGGTTTTTCCTAAATGGTTTTCCACTTCCTCCACGCAAATGCGGGTTCACTTCCTCTAATTCAACCTTCACAATTCCTAATTCATTAGAGTAATTAGTACAAAGCGTATAACCCGAACGGGTAGTAAGACGCGGTGCTAAATATTATTATCATTATTTATTAAAGTATATTCGAGAGCTTTTATTATTCATGCAAAACATCTTTGATATTTATAGGGTCATATTATATGCAAGGCCAATATGGTAATTTTAATACCATAATTATTTCCACCAACTTAATCCTGTCATAAACACACACATACATATCTAATCACGTCATTTCCTTACAGGGTAGAACCGTATTAATCCATCCTCACTTCACTCTCCTTGCATACTCCCTTCGCTTCAACAACATCCAGACACGGAGTCATACATGCTCTTAATATTTGCTGGGGTGTTGGTTGGTAGCCCCTAGCTCCTGGTGGTAGTGCCGGGCAGCGGTATACTGGCCCGCCTCTATAGCAAGCATCCTCAGGTTAGGACAGTAACGGTAGTACATCCTTGTACACTTCAAGTGCAGTGTTGTGTTGGTTGGTAGCCCTTAGCTCCTGGAGGTAGTGCCGGGCAGCGGTATACTGGCCCGCCTCTATAGCAAGCATCCTCAGGTTAGGACAGTAACGGTTGTACATCCTTGTACACTTCAAGTGCAGTGTTGTGTTGTTCAAGTGTGGAGGGTGCCGAGCAGAAACAGACGGCCTGTTACGACATTGACGTCGAGGTTGACGACACACTCAAGACACAGATGAACAACTTCTTGCTCTCCACGGCCAGTCAGCAGGAGATACAGGTACACACTTTTAAACATTGGCGACAATTACCCGCTCTGACGATCCTTCGGTCCAAGGCGTTACACTCACGATAGACTAGACTGCCGGTGAAAGGGAGATCAGGTTCGAATCCTGGGGGTGGTTTTTCCATTACCTTTCTACACAAATGTGGATACATCTTGTATGAATTTAAACTGAACCGTTAGTAATACATAGTGCTAAAAAAAAGAGCGCACATTACTATTGTTGAATCAAAGTCAGAAATATTTAAAACAAATGTACCAAGTACAGGAAGGAGGGATGAAATCCGACACAATACACACTGCTGCCACTGGACAAAGAGGTAAATTGTTATCGTCTTATCTTGGGTGCTTCGTCCGTTCCAGAGCCTCGACAACAAGATACACGAGACGGTTGAGACGATCAACCAGCTCAAGACCAACCGGGAGTTCTTCCTGAGTTTCGCCAAGGATCCTCAACAGTTCATCAACAAGTGGATCATCTCGCAAACCCGTGACTTGAAGGCAAGATTTACTTTGCCTTCATTAAATTACCTCTTTTATAATACGCCTTTATTAATTATTTTGTAAGCCAGTTAATTATGACAAGGTCCTCCACTTCCACTTTCCTAGATTGAATTAAGATATTTAAATAATTTCTAAGAATTAATCCCCGGCGATGCTTCAAAATTTTCGAATTTAAATCTTGATAACCTTCTCATCCTATTCGAGATTTATAATCTTTGTACCCGCCTCGGTGGCGTAGTCGGCTAACGCGCTAGTCGTGTTGAAGCTTGACTACTGAGGACGGGGAGATCGAGGTTTGAATCTTGTTCGGGTGAACTGGGGGTGGTTTTCCACTCTCTAAGCGCAAATGCTGGTTCACTTCCTCTAATTCAACCTTCCCAATTCCTAATCCATTAGAGTAATTAGTACTTAAAGCGTGTAACTAGAACGGGTAGTAAGACGTGGTGCTAATTATTATTATTATTATTATTATATAATATTTGTATTCACTGTTTAACAATGAGATGATAAAAATAATAAAAGACAATCTTATTAGATGAAAATTATGTGAAGAAAGCCAAATTTGGGAAAATGAAAGTGTGAGCAATCCGATGCACAAAGGTGACATTTTTCTTCTGAAGTAGAAGGGATATGGTGGTCAGAGTTCCCGGGTTTAAGCCCCCAGAACTTCCAGATTGACTGCGAAAATGTGGGTCTGTAATGAGGGTTAACTCGGCCTCGAGAGGACAAATGAGGGACTGGAATATCAGCTTAAGTCTAGAAAACTGAGATTAATGGCCGGAGGGTTTGTTGGGCTGACCACATGATACCCTCTAACTACAAATGTTGACACTATCTTCCTCAACATGTGGCGGCCATTCTGATACGTATATAAAATGGATCACAGGAAAAATGGGTGTTTTCAGGATATTTATGTTTATTTTTAGCCGAGGATACCATTAAAAATCATGATATCTACTTTCACACATTACGATACCTAAATTTCAATAGATCGAATCTTTGTTTACAGCCTTTAAAAGATTTCAGGCTAGGTCCAAGCGAGGACTTTAATATATATGGACTTTGCTAAAGGCGGTCATGTTTGGCAAAATTATATCTTGTTAATTTTTATTCTCGTCTTCATATTTTGATAGTAGTTTAGTCTCCTATAACATGTTTCTATGTTATTATTGTTTCGTATAAACCTAAGTTGATAATCGATTATTTCGATATTGCTATTTGTAAGACTGAAAGGTAATGATATATAGAGTTTGATATTACTAAGCGTGAAATGTTTTGTGCGTATTTATATTTGATTTTTCTCTAAATATGTTAATAAATAGTTGACTACACAATATGAACGAAAGATGTAGACAGGTTTATCCTAGTTTTTTTTAACGAATACTAATTCGACTTGTATTTATATAAATGGTATCACTTTTCCCCTAAAAAATAACCTCACCTTTTCCACGTCTTTTACCCACGGCAAGACGGCTTAACGTACGTTCTATTTCCAGACAATGACCGATGTGGTTGGCAACCCTGAGGAAGAACGGCGCGCGGACTTCTTCTACCAGCCGTGGGCCCAGGAGGCCGTGTGCCGATACTTCTACACCAAGGTGCAACAGAAGAGAGCCGAACTGGAGCAGGCCCTGGGGATTCGCAACAACTAGACCTCTTCGCGTGGTAACAAGAATAAATACTCGCGCAGTTCCGCCAAACAGAAGTTTTGTTGCAACAAATTGAAACGTCACAATTCTGATTCTTTTGATTCCTAAACATTTATAAACTAATATTATTTCCATTCATCCGACTTCACATTTAAAATTAGGTTATTTATATAACGGACATGATATGTTTGGGGAGAAGCCCTAAAAAAAAGTGTAGATAATTTAAAAAAAAAAACACTTGGACAAACCGCCATGTTGAGTACACTTACAATTTTCTGGTAATGAAGTGAAATGACAAAAGAACTAAAATACTCTCAATAAAAAAACTCCCCTCATTCTGAAAATTGCCGTTTCATTTAAAATTCAGATGTTGGAACTTTTATTCACCGAGACGCGAGGTGTCAAAAAAAAAAAAAAAAAAAAGTTTAAA
>CABFOW010002937.1:0-11460 GCA_902141385.1 Timema californicum
TTCAAAGTAATTTTTTTAAATTACATTGACTACCTTTATAGACTAGTTGCAGTCTTATGGCGTAGATTATAATGCTTGAAGTTGAAAGATGATGTTTTATATATTTACAAAAAATTATCCATTACATTTTATTATTTCCAAAACTCGTATGTTTAGCTTCAAAAGGAACCTTATTTTGTGGTGGTGGTTTCTTTCACGTGGAAGTCACTGTCACAATTATTTTATGAAAGTTATTTGATAAAATAAATATGATGTATCTTTGACAATTGACCAAAGATCTTTTATAAAATAATATATTTCTCAAATCTATTATAAAATATATACCTTACAGACCATGCCCTAGGGTTTTATCGAAGAAAAGAGCGAAATCTGAAAGTTTAACATAACCATGCAACGCAATTAAAAATGTAATTGTCCTATATGTAGTTTTAAACTCCACACTTCATCAATGTTTTATTTATTCTAATGTTTTAGCACAGCGTCTTACTACTCATTCAGATGGTTATACGCGTATGACCCGCCTCGGTGGCGTAGTTAGCTAACGCACTAGTCGTGTCGAGCTCGACTGCTGAGGACGGGGAGATTGAGGTTCGAATCTCGGTCGGGTGAACTGGGGGTGGTTTTTCCTAAATGGTTTTCCACTCTCCCTCCACGCAAATGCGGGTTCGCTTCCTCTAATTCAACCTTCCCAATTCCTAATCCACTAGAGTAATTAGTACTTAAAGCGTATAACCCGAACGAATAGTAAGACGCGGTGCTAAATATTATTATTTGTGGCAAAAGTTTTTTTTTACATATAGCAGTCACATGGTCATTCCAAGTCTGATTTTTATTAATAGTAAGGCCTAAATTACGTATGGTAGCTGAGATGGGTATGGGTTCAGAGTTGAGCTCAATGTCGGGCAGAGTTGACCAATCAAGGATAATATCATTTTGGAACCAATACAAATACCATTTAATAAATCTGGATTCAAAGAATGATTATTTTGCCCGGACCAGTAATGTATGGCCGTAAGATCTCTATTCAATTTATGTATAGACGTTTCTATTCCCAATGGATGGGAAGAGATATAAATCTGTAAATCATCTGCATAAAGGTGAGAGAATCTGTCAGGTAAATCATTAATAAATAGTAAGAACAAAAGTGGGCCTAGTTTAGAGCCTTGGGGGACACCGGCCCTAAACGATAGCCATGAGGATAAATTTCCATTAACGTTACCACTCTGCTGCCTACCAATCAGATAAGACATCATCCATTGCATAGTACTCAAGGAAAACCTATATGACTGAAACAATTTACGTGGTAGTATATTGTGGCTAACACGGTTAAATGCCTGCGAGAAGTCAAGTAAGGTGAGTATAGTAATAATATTCTTACCATCCATAGCGAGACGAACGTCATCAACTACATTTATTAATGCGGATGTCGTATTATTCTTAGGACGAACATCAGATTGAAAGTGCTTTAGAAAAGCACGCTCGTTAGTGAAGAACAAAATTTATGTGTGCACCAAATATTCGAGTACTTAAGACAGAGTAGGGAGAATAGAAATAGGATTTTAAGTTCTTAACACTAGTCGGGTTGTTAATCTTGGGTACAGGGATAACATAAACCATTCTCCATGTAAGTTAAAAATATTGAGTGACACAAGATAAAATTAAGAGGAAGCCAATTATAATTTTGTCATCCCTAATCGCCTTGGATTTAATTCTGCGTAGTTATTTAATTACGCCCTGAGCTGTCACTGATGAAAGATAGAATCTGTTATCGTTTGTATAGTTATCGCCAGGAAAGGGTTGTGGATATGGGTCAGTATGCTGCGAAAGGGTTGTAAATTGTTCATTAAATATGTCTGGGTTTATCTCGGTAGCATAGGTACGTTAATTTTGACCAATACCCCCATACCACGGAGATTTTTACAGCAACAGAGCAGCTTTGATGACCTAATTTTTTAGAATTTTCGTGAACTATTTGTAACTATTTTTTACATGATTGGCTTTCATTTTTGTAATCACATATATGATATAGGCACTTTATAAAAACACGTGCTGTAGTATAATAATACACATTTGATAAAAGGTTGTTCAACACTTTTTACATACAGCACAGATTGTTTTTATCTTTATTTAGATTTTTCATAACAAGAGGTAGCGGAATTTGTGTCCATGGCTCTGCAAGCATACTCCATTGCGTCCGTATCACATTTTTTTCTGTTTATAACTCAATTTACAAGTTATGTTCGCAATTTTGGGGCCGGTTTTTTCCTTATAAAAATGGCATGCTCATTAGCGTACATACCAAGATGTAGCTTACTAATTGAAATTTCAATTACTTTCTTTACTACAGCTAACATCCCAATTGTAAAAGTGTGTATTTTTAACCTAAGCTTCTTTATGAAAGTAAATATTTAAAAAAACCTTAAATTTTATTTTTAAAAAGTTCTCTTTTTTTACTTTCGCGTTAAAGTATTGTAATCATGTAAAATTTCAATCTCTAAATTAGGATGTATCGTTTAAGTTTTGTGTGCTTCCAATAGTAAAAAAGGTATATTTAGAATTATGTCTGTCCCCATGTCTGTCTGTCTGTCTGTCTGTCTGTCTGTCTGTCTGTCTGTACTCATATCTGTTTGTTTGTCTGTTCATATGTCTATCTGACTGTCCTTGATCACAGATATTAAACAGTTTGATGGATTTGGTTCAAACTCGATATTTATTTGTCATGTGGCTATGCTTAGGATAATTTCTTTTATGTTGAGCCTAGCCCTTAATTAAAGGGTATTTAAATGATCAGTTGTTTTTATGAAATCTAAATTTTTGGAAAGTGGTTTTAACGATTCTGTTTGAAATTTATACATAGGAAGTATTTGACATTAAATATAAAACTGTATACTTGTTTTTTTTGTATATTATAAAAACCACTCTAAATATTTGGTTCAAAATGGGTACCTGGTAGGTTTTTAAATATAAAAATAATTTTATATAATTGTTTTTCATAAACAAATAATTTATTAGTAGTTAATAATTAATGAGTTTTGAAAAATCTGCATCTAAAAAAAACTAGCTCTAGAGATTTTGAAATTTAGTATAAAGGTATTATTTTATACGATGTGTGTTTATTTTTCAAAAATTATTTTATAAAATCATTTTATCATTTTATTAAACTTTGGATAGTTCAAAATTGGATTTATTTTTCATGATAAATAAAAAATCGACTTTATATTTTTTTAAACATAACTAATATGGGGGTAATTTACATATAACTAAATTTTGAAAAGTTGAATTTTTTTAAAGTATAGTGTAGACAATTTTGTTTACATTTATATTTAAGGAAAGTTTAATATGATTAACAAGATTTTTTTTTCTCTAAGTAAAACGTCCTTAAGGCAAGCTTATATATTTTGAAAATGTTGTTCCAAGCTATAAATAATTTACTGTATGATAAAGTTTGTACGATCGTGTTATACCATTTATTTTACATATTGATCGTACTTAAGGTAAATTAAATGACATACACTCCGCTAACCCTGAAAAGTAACAGTCTTACCTTTATGGATTACTTTATTCCTTAGCTATTATCATACGTCATAGGGAAACAATACAAGGTGAGTTTTTTTGCTACCTTTCAGAGTGATATAAAGACCTACTGTAAAAACCGCTCGCCTATTAAATAGTGAAATACTTCTATATTCTATGTGTGCTTGTTTTTAACTTAAATTTGAGAAACTGATTTAAAACAATTCACTTAGTGTGTTAGACAATATATCTGTTGTTTGGTTCAGTGTTAAAGAAAGCTGTAAATTGATGTTATATATATATATATATATATTGAGGGTGTTTGTTTTAAATTGTTAATCTAAATATGAAGGACGCAGAAGGAAAGCCAATCAAATCGCATTTAAAGTTTCCGTTGAAAGGCGTTCACCAGACTAAACCGTATCCGTGACTGATAAATATACTAAGACATGCTTAGGTTTAGGCTGCAGCTGAGTGGCGGCCGCACGGGTTGTTTACCTCTAAAGAGACAGTTGAATAGCGGCCCCCACACTTTTAGAGCCACTTACGAATTGCGACCCAGGCTGTTGACTTGACCTAACTTAACCTAACCTAACAAATCTTCACATTGTTACCTAAACCATTAATCGACAAGAACTGCGGAAGTTTGGATGTTACGAGGGATGTTGACATGGGACGATGATAGTTTATATCTGAAATTTAAGACAACATGATAGAAAGCAAACTGCTAACTAGCTGCACGTAACTCATACCTCTCTCTCTCTCTCTCTCTCTCAAGTGAATGGGCCGCAACTCGTACACAATTTCAAGGTTAGGTCGAAGCTCACCTACACACTAGGGTTGTTGCCAGATAAAGCTATGCTTTACGGGACTGTACCAGTAAACTGTTTCCTCCCTTTCCTTTTCAATGTATCCAACCACACACTCAATAAGGTAGTAAGCGAATGTTTGTGCATTGGCTTTAAAATTATCGGCGGGAGCGATTTACTAGAATAATCCCGTCAAGCTTAGCAACAACCCACTGGTTTGATATCATTTAGTATAAATAGAACTATGCGAATACTCTATTTGTTTTAAATCTACTATATGGTTTTAAGGTGGGAGTGTAAGGAACAAGAGAAAAGATCAGTATTTTTCAGTTTTTTTTTTGGACAAAATAAATAAAATATTGCTCAAATAAAAACTTGGTTAAGTTTTCTTCACACGGTAATTTCAACAGTTGTTGAATATATGTCATAAGAATAGGGGTATTATATGACAATCTTTTTAAATTAATAGAAGAAAAAATTGTCACTATTCCCAGGACATTTTTGATATATATTCAATAACTGTTTAGATCACCACATGAGGAACATTAAACTATATGTTTTTATTGAAAAAAATATTTGATTGGTTTTGACCAAAAAAAATTTTGGCAAAAAATTGCAAAAATATTTCATTTTTCCTCGCTTTCACTACACTCCTACCTTAAGCAACTAAAGTATTTAAATGAAAAACACAACATTACACTTTTTTTTAAAAAAAGAAGTGACTTGATTGGTTCTTTCACTGAGCCTTTCATTTGTCGTACTACGACAGTTATTCAGAAATAGACACTGTATGCAACGATACAAAAAATATGTTTCCTACTTATGAATATAAATCAATCCATTACCAATATATGTATTATGTAGATACAAGTTTGTTTCAATAATAGAGAACGTTTTGCCAAACATTCTATCATTTGAATCTTGACACAGATGACGTCACATCAGTGTGCTGCACTGCGCAATATTATACCACAACGCTGAAGGCACGACTTGAACCCACGATCTCTCCGGTAGGTCGATAGTAGCGGGAATGCATTGCAAACAAGCAGACAGTGTTTATGTATAGATACGTTTGCCGGCAAACACAAAGCAGCTATATATAATAAAAAAGGGTAAATATCGTAAAAATATTTTCCCTGTTCGTAAACATTCGTCTCTAATGTCACATTTTCGTTAGTTTAGAAGAGTCATTAAAAAAAATTGTTTAACATTGTACGAGTACTAACTACTTAAACCTGAATCAGTGGTCACGCAGACTATGGCATCAGTCCTGTGTTGTTTTTTCCGGGGACGGGGAGTTTGAGGCTCAAATATTTGCCATATAAAATAAGTTTTTCTTTCAATAAGTGTTTTTTCACTTTCCCTCCACGTAGATGTAATCACATTTCCTATAAATTCTACTTTACTCATCCATAGCACTCTGTCTAGTGTAATTAAGCGGAACTTGACTGAATGGGTAGTATGACAACAAACTACTCTGCTTTTTTTGTCATGATTATTTGTATGATTCAAAATAAAGGTAGCTGTTAAAAAGAGGATTATAAAAATATATGATAGTTTAAAATGGTGTAGTTTAGTAATGTCCAATACCTTATATCAGAATGTAGCCTGTCTACCTACAGAGATAATGGTTAAGAGTTCGATTCCTTATACGTCCTAGAAATTTATCATTAGTAAAATTGGAGTTTGCCCTTTCACAATGATTAATTGACATCCAAAGGACCGGGTGTTCTATATGTTCTAGAGCAGGGGTCCTCAAACCACGGCCCGTGGTAACATTTTTTTGCGGCCCGCTGGCTCATGAACGATATAAAATTATTTCAAGAGATAAAATGACATATATATTATTTAATAAACTAGTAAAATAAATACGTATTTTATGTTTTTTTATAAACGATTTTTTATTTTTCCCTGAAAAGAAGTTTAGAGTCTTAATACAAATGTACTTTGAACCGGCTAATTACAACTCTAATAGACAAGACAAATTACGATACTTCCTTCTATGAATAATCTAAAAAAAAAAGGGAAAATCAACGCGATAACATACTTCCCTATAAATCCTAATCCTTAGTGTAAATATATATAATAAAGTGATACAAATATTGTAGTATTTATTTAATCATTATATTATCGATACAGAATTGCAACCCGCGAGCCAACAAGAAAAATATACTTCAACCCTCGTACATAAAAAGGTTGAAGACTCCTGTTCTAAAGTTAAGTTAGTTTGTAAGCTATGTGCTGATATAATCAGTTCATAAAAAAAGTTTAATGCCTTCATTTCCTCAGGAAGCTATGACATTTTAAATTTAATATAAATATATATATATATTTGTATTTTAGATAGAAATACGTTTTATCAAAAGTGTTTATTTAGCGGCTCATTTGTGTGAAGAGGAAAGGTGTGAAAAACAACATGATAAATCATATGCACCTAGTTTATAATTGAACCACGACCTCTTCTTGACCAGAAACCTAGTATATTTATAGTTTTTTTTTGCGCCATGCCTTACTACCCATTCAAACTGTCTGTGTATTTACATTGTTGAGGCAGACGGCTGGAAGGTAGCATTTATAATATGTTTATACGCATTTCAATGGAAGAAGGGTGTAAAAAAAAATTAAGGAAATACATCCTTGGTACACCCAACTGGGATTCGGACCCTGATACTTCCATCAACGGGGATCCAGTCAAACGGTGCAGGTTTTTTTTATAGCGCTTTAGACTGCGTGGTCACCGGTGCGGGTAGTATGTTCTGTTAGATACAAGAAGAGATGCGTGTAAAAGTATTAAAAATAAGAAGAGAACTTTCACTAACCTACGAACTTTCTAATCTTAACTGACTGGAAGATCGAAGAACGTGATCTTATTTTGTTTTAAAGATCGGGGTGAGGAGCGGGAGGTAAGGGTAGGGTGGGTTACCTCAATACTGAACATTTCTGATGAGACCAACTATATCGTGGCTGGCTGCAGGAAATCTGGCGGGCCGTTAGAAACCTGATTGATCCCGGGCGGTGAAGGGTGGAAAAAAACCACAAGAGAAACTAAGGGAGGTTTAAAATGACATGACTCATCATATACAGCAAATTGAGGAGTCCGCATAACTAATTAACTTAATTAACCCAGACCATGGCGACCATAGGAACAATTCCCCTTCGGGAAAATTACATACTTATGATACCACCGGGAATCGAACACGGGACCTCTATATTGGTAGAACCCACCTTGGTGGCGTAGTTGGCTAACGCGCTAGTCGTGTTGAGCTTGACCGCCGAGGACCGGGAGATTGAGGTTCGAATCTCGGTCGGGTGAACTAGGGGTGGTTTTCCCTAAATGGTTTTCCCTAAATGGTTTTCCACACTCCCTCCACGCAAATGCGGGTTCACTTCCTCTAATTTAACCTTCCCAATTCCCAATCCGTTAGCGTAATTAGTACTTAAAGCGTATAATCCGAACGGGTAGTAAGACGCGGTGCTAAATAATAATAATATTATATTGGTAGGCAGAAATGCTCGCCATTAGAACAAGAGGTTTGTCACGATTAAATCGATTTTGAAATATAATTATCTTACACATGCTGCGATGGCCGCATAGTCTAGGACGTCTCTCTCGCTATAGATTGGACTGCCGAGTTCCCAGTCGGGTGTACTCCACGCAAATGCGGACACATTTCCTCTAAGATTCAACTTTCCTTACCTTACGTATTAGAGTAATTACTTAATACTTATAAGTCGAATGTATAGTAAGATGCGGTGCTATTTTTTTTTTATTTTTTGCATTTGCCTCTAAATAAAAAAAACTGAGATTAAGGTTAGAAAGGATATAATTTGTAAATATATGTGAGAATGGAGATCTTGCTTATTCTTAAAACCGTTCACAGGATAGGACATGTATGAAGCAGATATACATCTCGTAACTAAAAAACTTAAATTTCGTCAAAATGATTTCAGCACAGAATAAGCTTCGCATATTATCATTGTTTTCACCCTGCAATTTAAGGCTGAACGCTGCGTCATGTTATATTATGGTTACTGAAACTTCAATCTCATGGTTCTGTCATGAAATTCATTTAAAAAGCCCCATCCCTTAAATCGTTGGTCATATTTTTCCGACCCCTTCTCTTTTGGAATATGAACTGAAGGTTCATCCGAAACTAGCCTATGAATTATTTATTTTGAAACCTTTCACCTTTGAAGTTGACTCCAAACATATTTTTAGCTTTTTAGTTCGAATCGTACCATTGTAAGATTGTATTAGGAAAGGTCAACTGTACCCCTGAATATTTGACAAACGACTAATTTTCCCCACCCTCCCTTCTGACGAAAATTAGTTTTCACTCTTTTAGAGTGGATACATTGATTGTTTCCTCAAAGAACAGATGAATTTTCAATTAACTGAATGACTAAAAGTTTCCGATTTAAACTTAGAGTAACTTATGAATTTTTGAAATAAATTAATAAACCAACCAAAACTGGAAAAATTAGAAGAGCGCATACATGGATGGATATTTTATGGAGTCTCTAGAAACGTGGGAGGGAATATCTCAAATTTACAACAGAACACATTTGTAGACGAATCGTCTGAATTCAGGTTTTACTTATTTTCCAGGTTAAGTTGAGTTGAGTGAGTATATACGAATTGTTGAGTATGGGGCTAGGAGCTTAGTGTTAAATGTGCTGTGCTAGGTTAAGCAAAATTAAAAAAGAAATTGTTGATATACTCTAGTGTTTAAAAAATATATATAATGGAAGATTAAAAAAAATAGGGTGACCTGGCGGTCTAAGGGTAAGTTGTCAGACTTCTGTGCTGGCGGCCGGGGTTCAATCCTCGGTCCCGGCACAGATTTATCTGATTACCAAAACCTTCCTTCACCTCTGACAAGACATCTTGTGAATGTGGGGAAAGCCAGGCCTCCACCGTGGTTCGGATTCCACGTTAAACTGTAGGTCCTCCATTTCATCTCACAATCACCCTACCATTACACATTAGCGTGAGTGCGTATAGCCCGAACGGGTAGTAATACTTGGGGCTATTATTATTATTATTATTATTAATATTACTGGTGATATTGATCTACCATTTCAAAAAATTAAGTGGACAAAGACGTACCCTTCGTTACCCTGAAAGTTACCAAGCACGCCTTGAATGGTTCCACTATGGCACAGCTTTAAAGATGGGCCAATAGTGTAGTCCGTCAAGGTACCTGCTACCTTTCAAGGCAATCTTAAGTGTACACATCAACAGGCGCGGATTCAGGAGGGGAGGGGGTCTAAGGGTCATTTGACACCCCTGTGAAAGTTAGAAAATCAATACAAAAAACAAAATGAAAGTTTAAAATTTAGAAAGAAAATAAAACACAGATAAATTTTACTATACAATTTTGAAATCTTTTTACGCGTAGACCCCTCTTAAGCTGGGTCCACACGTTCGTTTATTCGTCCACGTTTGTTCATTGTTCGACATGACTCACGCAAATGTGAAACAAATATTAGTTTTTCATGTAGGGACATTTGTCGTGCATGGCGAGTAACGGACATTGTTCCGTATAGAGACGGTAGATTAGCACACGTCAAAGAAGACTAATAATCGCCTGAGAGCAGTTCATCCCCGAATACAGAATATATCATATGTGTGGACAGCAGGAGCGGTGGAACACGGGGGAATCTGTCGCCCTGGAAATAACCCCCCCTCCCCCCTTTTCCCTCAAATATATTTCAAATCCTCTGATATTATCGAATATGAAGCTGAAACATGGCCTTAAATTAAACTCCAAATGAACTCTGGATGCATTCTATTGTCAAATATTTGCCGGAGAAGAACGCTTCAAATAACTTCCGGACAAGAGGTCATCTAACTGGCAGAAAAAAAATCAGGAAAGAAATCTATAAATAGCCTCCAAGGTCATCCAAATATCAAAACTGTCTCGAGGAGGACAATTCCAAATTATGAATTCTCTGAAACAATTAGATTTTAAAAATGTTATCGGTGGGAGACCACTTGAAAGATTAACCCCTAGAGGTAATTATCGTAAAAAATTAAGGCGATCACTCTAAATATCTTCGAGGGGTATACAAATTTCAAAAAATTCTAGGTGAGGAACACTTTAAATGGCTTATAAAATAATCTAATTAAAAAAAAAATTCAGAACAAAGACTACTCATATCTTCTAGAGTGAACCATTTTTCAAAAAATTGTTGAAGGAGGCCCACTTCAAATATTTTATAAAAATTATCTGATTTAAAAAAAATTGGAGATGGTGACCATGGTTTAAAACATACCTATGATCAAATATTAATGAGAAACTATCCGATGGCTTTAAACAGAAATCTAACATTGTGGTAGCTATGCTATTTATAATTATGACCCCCCCTCCCCCTTCTAAGAAAATGATTTGAATCCGCCCTTTCACATCAACATACATCAAATACATTTATTCTGTAATTTTTTTTAGTCTGGAAAAAATATTGATGGTATTACAAGATAATTGATATCAACATGAATAAGTCATTATCAAAATAGTGTTTGGATAAGTTGCAAATATAAGCACTCACTGAATACTTAAATAATCTGCTTCAATGGCCGTGTGGTCTAAGCCATCACTCTTCTTGTTAGACTAGACTGCCGATGACAGATAGAGCGGGGCTCAAATCCCGTTAGGGTGTGCTGAAGTTTTTTTTTCAGAATAGTTTTCCACGTTTACTCCACGCAAATGTGGGTACTCTTTTTCTAAATTTATCCTTTCTCAATTCTGACCGATTAGTATAATAAGTATATATGTGAAAAACCAGAGTAAGTAGTAGAACGTGGTGCTATAAAAAACAAAAACAAAAAAATATAAAAATAAGTAAATCTTGGAACATTTTTTTCTTAAACTTCTGTATTCACTTCCTCCCCTTTTAGTACCTTGTAAGACAACAGGGTTGTAGAAGGGGTATGACCTCTGCCCCCTTTTATTCCCGACGCATAATCCCCTCTCTCCCATCCCCTCTAATTGTTTGTTTTTACTTAGATCACATTTAAATATACACCACCAATCTTCTCACCCCTCAACGTTTCAATTACAGACTTTATCCACAAAGATCATGCATTCACACAACCACTATAAGATATACTCAGTCAGGGGAGATACGAGACGGG
>CABFOW010002937.1:11542-26330 GCA_902141385.1 Timema californicum
GGGAGAGATGAAAGGGGTTGGTTAAGGGTAGGGGGTGGGTGGAGAAATGTTAAAGAAAGAAGTAAAGTAGCAAAATGAAAGTCGTGTGTGGAATTTGTTAGAGGTCTTTGTTTCATGAGGCTAGCAGCTATAAGGCTAGCCACCCCCCTTCCCCGCCCCCCACCTCTCGCAAGTGTTGTGACCCAGCTCACGTGCCTAACGCGCGGCACACGTATGTGAGTGTGTGCGGGAGATTTATTGTGGCCCATATCGGCCAGTTTTATACACGGGTCAGAATTGTGCGGTCCGCTCTTTTCCACCACTATCCTCTGTCTCTTGATACGGGGCTGGAATACTCCTGCTAATATCACTTGTTCTAGGGACTGCTTGCCCTAAAAGGGGGAGGTAGGGTGTGTGTTACTTAACCTCTCAGCTAGTACTTGCTCGCTTCTCGAAAACAAAACACTGTTTGTAACGCGTCGTGATGGTAGTGGTAGTAACATGCAGCCCTTTTTTTTGTAGTCCTGTAAAATAAAAACATGTTAAGGCTTACAGGTGGGATAGGATTGCACGCTGATTACAAGTTACAATTACATCTGACACAATATATTTTATTTAGTAGGCCTAATATTTTAAATTTAATTTATTTGAGCTCTCTGAACAGACTGATTATAACAATACACTAACTATAAATTATCTTAATTTAAAGCAGACACAACATTCAGTTCCATATCGTTAATTCATCACTGTGAAAGGGGAAACCCATATGTCACCAATTATAGAATTTTCGGCCATACCAGGAATCAAATTCGGGACCCTTAGCTCAATAAACAGACACACTACCGACTGAGCTATGGTGTCAAATTTTTTTAAAAATAATATTGGAACGTTGATTCGTTGCTTCATTTAAAAGGTAACTCACACACTTACGCCTATATTGTATAAGATGGAATGGATGGAAAAACTTTTGTTGATCAAGATGTTTTATTTTATTTCCACAGTTGTTGAATATCTGTCAAGAGCATAGCACACACGACACCTTTGACTAATATTCAACAATTGTTGATATCATCATATGAAGAAAATTAAAATCTATATATGTGTGTAAGAAATATTTGATTTATTTTGACTAAAACAAGTGCTGCGATAAGAACTGCAAGAACACAGGTCTTTTCTCCCCGCCTCGAGAGTGTCACCTACATCCCCACCTTGAGAGTGTCACCCACATCCCCACCTTGAGAGTGCCACCTACTTCAAAATAATATTCTTCATGACTGTGATATTTTTAATGAGATTGACAGCCCACGTCTTTAAAAATGCTTAAAAATAATCCTAAAATAACTGATATTTTGTTGTTACTTTAACAAAAATATTTGTTCAAGAAATGCTAAATATAGTTCCCCAATATTTTCAGGCCTGCCATGCACATGAAGAACCGGAAAAACGGAGGTGATTTTGCAAAATCTAGAGAGTAAAAACTGGAATATTTGTTCATTTGGGGCATTTGAATGAAAGCTTATAAATATAAGGTATTTTGATGGATTCAAAAGAAAACTGAATAATTAAACCCACGAGTCAAACATGTCTTATTAACCCTTGAACAAGGGATGTGAAGCGACAGAAGATGTATTTCACTAACGTTCTTAAATAATCCTGTTTTAAACAGTTATATGACGTCACACAAGTTGGTTTGGTGGAAAATATTTTATTACTATATTATTCAATTGGGCATGTTGAGAGGATGAGTGTGGATCGATCGGTGAGGCAAATGTTTGAAGGTAGAGTGTGTGTGGATCCACAAGAAGGGGTAGGTCTTATAAGATGTGACTAAATGTTGACGAATGTGTGGAAAAGAGAAAAATTTATAGTTTTAATAATAAAATAGCATGTGCGACTCGGTGTATGGATGCTGTTGAAGCGAAGGGAGTATTCAAGGATAGGTAAGTGTGGAGAAAGTTAGTGAGGATGGATTAAGTAAAGGGTTATTTTTCGATCTATATGCACAGTTTTATGCCTACCCTAGTAAGGGATCGGCGTGATTAGGTATGTAGGCATGTAGTTATTCAATCTAAGCGGCCTGGAAAAATGGGAATTCTTTCTAGAAAACCTGAAATACACAGGTAATTTGATAGTAAAAACATAGAGGCAACCCTTAAATTTACCTCAATCTAGGAGCAGTGGGAATGTACTTAAAACGTCCTTGAAAATGAGCTAAACTGACTTGGTATTTTTTTTTTTTTACCAAGCCAGTTCAAAATTTAAGGCTGTTAATGGTTTACGGCCCCGTGGATTTCTTTATCCTTCTTATTGGTACATCGCCCCTTGGTTATAACGCGGGTTTTTGGGGCAGGGATCCGATCCACGTCATAAGACAACCACGCTAGAACCTTTGACCCAATTATTTTATAAAATGATATATTACACCACCGAGCTCTATAAACATATCGAACGTAAATACAAGCTGGTTACAGGGAAAGTTACTGAAAAAATACATACATTTTTAGTAATTACTGTATTTTGATACTTACGGTATGCACAAGGATGATAGCTATTATTATTAGCACCGCGTATTACTACCCGTTCGGGTTATACGCACTTACGCTAATGTGTAATGGTAGGGTGATTGTGAGAGGCATTCCCCACATTCACAAGATGTCTTGTCAGAGGTGAAGGAAGGGTTTGGTAATCAGACAAATCTTTGCCGGGACCGAGGCTCGAACCCCGGCCGCCAGCATAGAAGTCTGACACCTTACCCCTAGACCGCCATACAGATGTGTATACTTAAATATTCTTACAAATAACTTTTAGAGCATTAAAAAAAAAAGACTCAATGCAAATATCGATTGAATGTCAATCTTTGTGAAAATAAATTTAATTTACTTCGTAAAGCTATATAGTTAGGGAAGTAATTTTACAAGTTTTTGATAACTTTTTCTACTAAGTATTACGGTAAAATTGGATTTTTTTTTTCAAGTCTAGTTGAAAGGACAAAAAAATATTAATACAAATATCTTGGTTTTGTTTCGTGGTTGTGACAATAAGATAATCAAATTGTATTATTTTCATACGTTTAACTTCTTTTAACTTTTTTAACTTTTTTTAAAATTGACATAAGTTACAATTTACAGCCTATGTTTTGAGTCAGTTTCTTTTATTGAAGCTATTATATTTTCCACTACCGGCTGGCTAGGCCTGTCGTAGCTTCATATGTCTTCCAATCTAACTTAAGACTAAGACAAGACAGGCACAACATCCAGTCCCTGGCAGTCAATTTCATCAATGTGAAAGGGTAAACCTGTATTTTCATCAAAATAAATTTTTGACCATACCTGGAATTTAACCCGGAATTCTTAGTTCAGTAAGCAGACACACTACCGACTGAGCTAAGGTGTCTTCTTATAACTATTCACCACAAATTAAAACTAAAATGTCTTTTATAACTTAGAAAAAAACATTTTGGTTCTCTCTCTCTCTCTCTCTCTCTCTCTCTCTCTCTCTCTCTCTCTCTATATATATATATATATATATATATATATATGTACACATATGTACTAAATCACGCTAATGCGTTAGGGATGAGAAAGGTTGTATTTATACGAAGTGTACACGCATTTGCGTCAAGGTAGAGTGAAATACTATTTAGGAAAACTACCCTCAGTACACCCAACCAGAATCGAACCCCGAGCTCTCTGTCATCGTTAGTCCTGTCTATTAAGATAGTGACGCCTTAGACCATACACCCATCGAAGGAGATTTTTTTTACATTATTGAAATATGAAATTATGAAAATAGCCGTTTGGAAGTTGATATTTTATATGGTTCACTTAAAAGATATTTATAAACGAGAGCTTCTAAAATGTTGATTACAAATATCTCCAATATCCTTTGTAATCGCAAGTGCATGGAATAAAGGTTGTGTTGACATCATCAACCACCTTCATCTCGTACAGTTTGTCATCTGTATTTAGAAAGGAAAGGCAACATTTTAGAAGCTTTCGTTGATAAATATCTTTTAAGTGAACCACATAAAATATAAACTTCCGAACGGCTATTTTAATAATTTCATATTTTAATAATGTAAAAAAAAACCTCCTTCGATGGGTGCATGGTCTAAGGCGTCACTATCTTAATAGACAGGACAAACGATGACAGGGAGATTGGGGTTTGATTCTGGTTGGGTGTACTGAGGGTAGTTTTTCCTAAATAGTATCTCACTCTACCTTGACGCAAATGCGTGTACACTTCGTATAAATACAACCTTTCTCATCCCTAACGCATTAGCGTGATTTAGTACATATGTGTATAACCCAAACGGGCAGTAAGACATGGTGTTTGAAAAATGTAAATAAAATATGTAAAAAATACAAAAAATAAAGTTTTTTTAAGTTTTGGTTGCCAAAAGTTACAGATGTTCAGATTATGAGTATCCGGACTATATGGCTTGGCGTATGGATACAGTTTTTCCCATTTGTCAGTTAAGGCTATTCGTACAAAAATAAGGGTTTAGTTACAGCTTACAGATTAGTAGTATTAAAAGTATGCTCGTTATTATTCGTTAAACGAAGGTGAGTAGTTTATAATCTCAGCGATAAAATATACCCATAATTGTTAGTAGTGAAACAAACAAATAAAACACGCAAATTTGTAATAGCTTATCACAAGCGCCTGTCACAGTCTTACTTATGCAACCTTAACATAAGCTGGGCATTGCGTGTTTATCTATCACTCAGGCGCGCGGCTTCATTGAACATTGCTGAGAAGATATTTATAACCGTTATGTTTTATCTGACGCAGGCTAACTTTATCTTAGACACTTCCATTTTCATATTACCATTGAGTGTATACAAAAGATAACACAAGTTTATTAGACTTAAGGTGGGCTCTTATCTTGAATATAGATTTGGTCTATACGTTGCAACTAGTTAATAACGGATGACGTCACTCTGCGTAACTAGCTCCTGATGCGTTTATCAAAGCTAGGCTTCAAGTAAATGGATAATATGTTTTTAAGAGCGTGCGTCACATTCCATTCAACTTTGCCATACAGTCGGCTACAGTCTACAGATAGTAAACTTACATAAACACTATTGCATGTGGGCTATTTCTGACTAAACATTATTATTATTATTATTATCATTAGCTCCGCGTCTTACTACCCGTTCGGGCTATACGCACTGACGCTAATATGTAATGGTAGGGTGATTGTGAAGTTAAAATGGAGGACCTACAGTTTAACGTGGAATCCGAGCCACGGTGGAGGCCTGGCATTCCTCACACTCACAAGTTGTGATTAATACACGTCTTGTCAGAGGTAAAGGAAGGGTTTGGTAATCAGATAAATCTGTACCGTGACCGAGGATTGAAGCCTGCACCCCCAGCACAGAAGTCTGATACCTTACCCCTAGACCACCAAGTAACCCTCTATTAAACATTAATAGATATAAAAAAGTTAATATAAGGTTTTTATACTGGACATTGTTTAAATATTAAATTATATTTTGATAAAAACTGCATTGAAAAGGCCGTTTTTTACCATTTTAGAATGGTTTCACAGATAAACACTGTGTACAAATCTTTATTCTATCATATTTATGACATAATGTAGTTATTAGGTCAGCGCAACACTGGGCTGGGTGATACGCCACGTCTGTTCGGCGACGAATATTCCGTCGTTGTTCGATCCTGACACACTACAGCACAATATCTGCGTATCTTCTGACCATATAGTTTGGACAGCATCAATTCATTCCCTTCTCTGGCATCGCACTAGGTGGTCACGATGAAGGAATTGCAAATTATTAGCATTTAGGTGATCTGGCGGTCTAGGGGTAAGGTGTCAGACTTCTGTGCTGGCGGCCGGGGTTAAATCCTCGGTCCCGGCATAGATTTATCTGATTACCAAACCCTTCCTTCACCTCTGACAAGACATCTTGTGAATGTGGGGAATGCCAGGCCTCCACCGTGGTTCGGATTCCACGTTAAACTGTAGGTCCTCCATTTCATCTCACAATCGCCCTACCACTACATATTAGCGTAAGTGCGTACAACCCGAACGGGTAGTAAGACGCGGTGTTAATAATAATAATAATTAATTAGCATTTATGAGGCGTTACAGAAAAATATAAGCCAAAAGAAACATTGGATTCATAAATTAAATACCAGAAGAATATATATTGGAAAATTTCATTGTTTATGTGTGTTTTTATTTTCTGTTCCCTAACAATCTATGTTTTTTCTCATATATTCCACAAACACAATCTATCTTGCCCTTCAATTATACAACGTTCAGTGTCAAACATTGTGCCGGTGATTGCTAGTTGCTAGGGCTAAACCGAGTCCGTCCGAACGAGAATCCGTCAGTGTGGCGCCTTCCACTTGAAAACACGTACAGTAGTCCCATGGATTCTTTGGTGCTGACTGACAGCTGACATCTTTAAAAAGTTACCAGGCCAAATTATGTATCCCTACGCCGAACCATATGATCTGCAAAAACATGTGTTTAGCAGTTGTCACTTCTGACAGTCCAAAATGGGGGTATATACCTAAATGTTGATTGTCGGAAGTCAGCTGTGAGCTGTCAGCCAGCACCAAAGAAGCCACGGGGCTACTGTAGTTGCAACGTGACCGACTCTTCAACCAACGGATCATCTGCCGGCCGGAACCGAACAGTCGCTCATGTCAGCGTATTGGCGCTCGACGGACTCTCGTATCCTCGGTCTAGTCTGGCGCCTGCCTTAATAAGAAACCTGGGTCACTCTGTACCCCATCGTCACCGCGGAAAATGTCAATCATTCAAATACGATTACAGTGCACACATTTCTAGCATATTGTAATTTGTAGAGTCTGTTCAGCATAGGAACTGATTTCTGGAAGGGATTTTTCCCTACCAGAAATCTATTATATAGTAGGTTATTGGTAGGAAAAAAGACCTTTCAGGCAGGAATTCTTACCACGAATGGAGTATAGGTCCTCGCACGTGTGAGCTGGACCTGCTATGACTAAAGCTCTTAAGGCACTAGACTAGTCGATCAGAGATTTACAAAGGCAGGAAACGAAGTGGGCTTATGAAGAACGCTATTAGTCGAAGTTGTCAGGCAATAGGAGAATATGAGGGGGAAGAGGAAGTTACAAATGATCATCCAATTTGTGTTGTGATCCCGCTATTAAATTAAATCAAATCATTCGATTCATAAATATCTATTCTAGGCTCCTATACAAGTTCGTTTCCCGGGCATTTAGGTCTTAATGATCAACACAAAATATGAGGGTTTTTGGACAAGTCATAGTGACAAATGTTAACTTTTAAACAATGTTTTCACTAGTATCTACGTGTAGTACCATAAAAAATTGATTTGTGTTCATTCCAGTAAACACTAAACCAATGTATGATTAAAGGTTCTATCAATATTCAAACTAAATCTAAGCCCCCTTAAGATTCCCATCTGTCACATTGTCATTTCTATTATTTTTATTTGAACTGTCTCACACTACTCCTCTGAGCTATTCACGTGCCTTTGATAATAGGGTAGGTAGAAGGTAATTAAACATTCTAAAGAAGTGTATTAACATTTGCGCTATTTTTATTCATTTATTACCCGCCTAGGTGGCGTGGTTGGCTAACGTGCTAGTCGTGTTGAGCTCGACTGCTGAGGACGAGGAGATTGAGGTTCGAATCTCGGTCGGGTGAACTGGGGATGGTTTTTCCTAAATGGTTTTACACTCTCCCTCCGCGCAAAGGCGGGTTCACTTCCTTTAATTCACCCTTCCTAATTCCTAATCCATTAGCGTAATTAGTACTTAAAGTGTATAACCCGAACGGGTAGTAAGACGCGGTGCTAAATAGTAATAATAATAATAATTAGAGGTATTTTATAAATTTTGATAATATCCGACCAAAGCCACAACTCTGGCTTGACGTATGAGTACGTGAAAATAGATCTGATAACGTTTCTAGCTGCTTAGTGTGGTAATGTTCTTCCCATGAAAATTGGGCTGTGATTCGCCTCTTATTGCATTTACATTATCTACACTAGTACAGGGTGACCCGGTGGTCTAGGGGTAAGGTGTCGGACTTCTATGCTGGCGTCCGGGGTTCAATACTCGGTACCGGCACAGATTTATCTGATACCAAACCCTTCCTTCACCTCTGACAAAACTTGTATTAATCACAACTTGTGAATGTGTTGAATGCCAGACCTCCACCGTGGTTCGGATCCCACGTTAAACTGTAGGTCCTCCATTTCATCTCACCATCACCCTACCATTATACATTAGTGTAAGTGCGTATAACTCGAACGGGTAGTAATAAGCGGTGCTAATAATAATAATAATAATAATACACAAGTCCACATTAATACTTTCCCGTCCGACTCACCCTATAACCTTTCCCTTTATTTTGTACTTCAAACCTACACAGCTGTGTATATTTTCAGACATCTTTTGAATGTCTCTTGCTTGCATTTCTCCTCAATGCCCCTTTATCCCGTCTCCTCTTTGATCCTGTCCTTCTCCCATTTGACTAGCCAGTCGCCCTTCATTTCAATCGAACAATTTATTAGCTAATTGAATAGTCACCGGCTTAATTAGTAGCTTCCAATTAATCATACGTGTTTTTTTATTAAAAGGGCCAGTTTCTTTTGGCTCTCAACACGGGTGGTACAGTCAAACTACCATTGCAAGAATATTCATTACAAAATCCATGCGAGAGTAACCAAAGTGGACAAGCCGTTATTAAAAATAGGCCTATATACTTTTAACTCTCTTTCCCACCTCCCCCCAACACGGCTTACTACTGGTTAGGGCCGTTTTATTTACGCTAATTGATTCGAAATGAGGTAACTAGAATTGAATAGGTATGCACTTTAGTTTTTCGTGAAGGTAGGACAGAAACTCATTTAGTGAAAAAAAATAACCTCATTATACATGGTCGGGATTCAAACACCCTATCTACTCATCGGTGATAAGCCAAACTGGATGAGGTTGACGTTTAGTTTGCTTGCCACATAAGAGTACGTCAAATAATAAAGCCGTCATTTTTGACATACAATATCAATGTCGATAGAATAATAAAAATGTTAATTTAAAAAAAAATTTGACTGCAAAAATAATTTTATTTTAAAATTTACCTAAGCTATCTTTCTACCGTGATTTCTCTATAGCACTTGCATAAAACATGGTTTGGCCTTAAAGTACGAATAAATCATGTAGTCTTATTGGATTCTTAAACAAGATTCTTAATACAACAATCCAATTACATATATTGTATTAAGTTTAAAAGACATGTTTTATCTCATATTTGTGATATTACTATTACGATACTGTATTAAACCTCTCTTAAACTTGCAAATAACCCCCCATATATTTTACGGTGGAGGTTTATGAATATAGTGTTTATTTATTTGAGAAAACTGGGTCTAGTTTGAAAAAATTCAAATTATCTATAGTTTATAATAAGTAAACTACCCTTAAATTAATTTATTTTAGAAAAATAAACATATGATTGTTATTGATAATGCAAAACAGTCCCGTGATGAGAATTTTAATTAGAGCTATATTAAAAAAAATATTCAAATTTTACAAAAATCAACTATGAGTAAGCCACTATAATTTTTTTAGTAAAACACATATATATAATTATTTAATATAATGTAAAAAAACTTAACAAACACCAATTTTGAGGAAAATGGCTAAACTTAAAAAAAGTCCCAGAAAACTAACCTTAAACGAATTTATCCCCAAAATTAAATATACGGTTTTATTTGTAATTTCAAACACTCCCTAGCTATCAACTTTAAACAAAATTGTTAGATAATTTTTCTAAAAATTTAGCGTTAAAGAACTCACTTATTTGTAAGCTACCTATAAATTAAGAGCAAAGTTAAAAAAAAAAAGAGATCCAAACTATTGTCATATGACTTCTAAATATCATGTTTGAACAAAATCCATAAACCGTTTCAGATCAGTGGCCAGGGACAAACCAAATATTGTAATTTTTTATTTTTTTTTGTTCGGACACGCACACAACGTAAACATTCTTCATGATACCGAGGCCGTAAATTTTCACGATTATAATAATTTCTCTTTATGGGGGAAAGTAAAACTTGCTGCTATTTTAATCCACTAAAATTCATCTTTTATTTCTAACGAACAAGTAAAATAAAAGGTTTTAGATATAGAAACAATTTTAAGATTATTTAATGTGCAAATTTTTGACACCAGAATAGAAATTAAAATGTTCAAACTAAATCCCAAAGCATTGAAATTGTACATCTTTAAATTAGGGTTGTGGGGGTGGTGGTTGAGGGTGGAGGGGGGAGCAGGAGAGTAAAAATTTTAAAAATAATTTTCAAATGGATTGGAATTTTTCAGTTTTCTTAAGTGAGTTCATTTAGTTTATTTTGGATTTAAGGCCGATGATTTACTCTGTAGAGCAATCTTGTTGTTTAACTTTAGCATTGATAAATTTTCGGATTTTTTAAAACGATAATGGGTCTCTTATTCTAGTGATAATTTATATTATTTTAACTTAATATATTTCAAAGTAATTTGATTTTTCACAGCGTCTTGAACTATATATATTATTAACTAACAAAATGGGGAAGAAAGGGCTAAGGAGGGTAGAATTTAAATCAAGTCCACCCAAACTTGCGTGGAGGGAGAATGTTAAACGATTTGATGAAAAACCCACCAGTATACCTGTATGGGATGCTAAAGCTAGCCTACCGTCACCGGTATATAAACTAGATGAGCCTGACATTTATTTGACGAACCAATCGAGGTGGGTTTGTTTATTTTTATTATTTTACGTTTAGAAGAAAGGCTATAATCAAGATACTCAAGAGTGAAGTTGATTGGAGGAAATGTTTCTTCATTAGTTTAAAAAGAAGATTAAAAAAAATTATACTTGGTGTAACTGAGCATGGTTTGACCCTAAGATTCCCCTTTAGTGGTAATCAAACGTAAAATATTATTATTATTATTTAACGTGAACTTTCCGAACCGATTGATTATACAGGCATAAGAGAATTTATATGAGCGAGAGCGAAAGGGCCTACCAATTTTGCCAGGAAAGGTATGTTCAAATACAGTTATTTTACATGTCACAATCGGGACTGACAGCTTTACTTCCTCTCCAAGGTAAGTAGTACCATGGATTTTTATCGCAAAAAAAAATAAAAAAATGTTGAGCCCGGCTGGGTTTAAACCCATGAACATCGGGTTCTAGGGTGAGCACTTTACCCCAATACCATCGAGGTCAATTAGAAATATATTAACACATTTATAGAAGTCCATACTGAAAGAATTATTGTAGGCCCATAGCTCACTTTAAAACAAAAATGGCTAATTTGGAGTAATGGCTCCATAATTTTCTAAAAAAAAAGGTTAAAAAAACATTCCCTGTGAATCCCGTCAAGATTAAACGGCGGCCACCTGGTCTAGGAGTCAAGACCACTAACCACTCTACTATTCCTGCTTAACAGGCCTATACCACATTTTATACACGGAACCGTACGATATAGGTCAAGAAAGGGTAAGACGGAAAAAAGCCACCAGACATAAAACAAACTATGAATATCCCTTGTCCCAACTACTCCCCCTTCCTCTCAATGGAACCCCCATGAGTCCCCTTAACCCTCTCAACCCCTCCTCCACCCCCCACTCCCTAAATAAAAAAAAACCCGCAAGACAAACTAAAGAGGATGAAAAATCCCACCAGTGATAGATGTCGGGGATCAACGAGGAAGGAAAAAATAACTTTTTTTTTTTACATCCTCGCCAATATTTGCTTCCCTTAACAGAGCTGTCTTCCTTTCTTTACACATTTTGTTTTCTTCTCTGAATGAACTAATGTTTCATCTTCCTTTCTCTTGTCTGTCTAAGAATTCTTCCAACTCTTCGCCTCTTGATTCGTGGAGGAATAATCAGGTCTAATAGAGTTGTGGACTGACTCTGCTATTTTACCTATCAGAATCTTGAACAAAGCTATGCACATAATAGTATAATATAAAATAGAAATGGTTATAAATGTTTACATATTTTGCAATAGTTCATTCATTATAACATTCATGCATTCTATTAAGTGTTAAATTAATGGTCTGGGGTTTTATTGTCAAGTTTGTACTATTATAATGCTTGGGCTTAGCAACCAACAAACAGTGTCAAAGCTCTAAAACAAATGCCAACTTTAAAATCTTGAACTCAATATTTTCTCGACTTTTCAAATATCCTTAAGGATTTGAGAGATTTAAGGATTCAAGGATTCGAATAACGAATATAACTTTTTGAATTTTTTTCGATTAAGCACTAATTATTAATAACCAGCTTCGGTAGCCATGGGGTCTAACGCGCCACACTCGCAGTATACTAGACTGCCGGAGACCGGGAGATCGAGGCTTGAGTTTTTGTGGGGTGTACTGAGGGTGAATTTTCCTAAATGGTTTCCCTCTTAGTCCTACACTATTAATGAAAATATGCGTTTATTTCAGACGGGTAGTAAGATGTTCAAATAAAATAATACAATAAACACTCCATGGCTTAATGCTACAAGCCCCAGGGTGGTGGCTTTAACTCGGGGAGGTGATAGTTTCTACTTGAAAGGGGACAGGCAGTTTCTACTTGAAAGGGGACAGGCAGACTGGGGCGCGTGCTCGATTAAAATATAAAATAGAACACATTGGTTGTAATGAGAGGTGGCCAGACTGGAGCGCGCTCGAGCCGGTACAGTCTAGTTTACAGGCGCTAGGCAATATATTGTATGTTGGTTCATTGAGTGCTAGGAAAACTTCTCATTTTGACATTTTTATTACGATAGGTTTAGCACACTTGCTACTAACAGCCTAATTTAATTGGTAAGATCAAACCATATATATATATATATATATATATATATATATATGGATATGTATATATATATATATATGGATATGTATATATATATAACTGAAATGTTAAAATACTTCAATATTATATTCAAATTAGGCCTTTACATCTATTATTATTATTAGCACCGCGTCTTACTACCCGTTCGGGTTATACGCACTTACGCTAATGTGCAATGGTAGGGCGAATGTGAGATGAAATGAAGGACCTACAGTTTAACTTGGAATCCGAACCATGGTGGAGATCTGGCATTCCTCACATTCACAAGATGTCTTGTCAGAGGTGAAGGAAGGATTTGGTAATTGGATAAATCTTTGCCGGGACCGAGGATTGAACCCTGGACGCCAGCATAGAAGTCTGACACCTTACACCTAGACCGCCAGGTCACCCTTTACAAATAAGATTCACCATTTGCACGTATATAGGATGGGAAAACCACAACAATAAATCACTTGTCAAAAACCACCCTCAGTTCATTGAGCCAAGACTCGAACCTTTGCCTCCTCGTCAACAACTATCGAGAGTTATTTGCTAATTACGTGCTCGCTCGCTCGCTCGCACGCACGCTTGTCAGTCGAGCCAAACTCTCAGGCCCTCCATACACGTACAGTTAGGATGGTGAGGTTATTATATTCATTCTTCAGTCCGTCTTACAATCCGGTTGAGTGTAGATGTTTACAAGTTTTTCGTGGGTAAAATGTCCTCAGTCGATAAATTGCTTGCATATGCAGCGGTTGCATGCGTCTTAAAGAATAAAACCTGGAGATCAACTGTCATTACTTTTTCAAGAAGTTGAGAATAGGCTTTCTCCTTCAAATCGCGATTATGACACACTTTATTTTTATTTGACACAATGAAGGGAGAGTGCTGAACTCCGCGATAAATGCAGACAAAAAATCTTTTGACCAAGTGACCGTGGCATAGTAGAGAGAGGATCGAACACGTTAGATATATCACTGAGCACTCGGAGCGTGGAAACTGAACCGATTGAAGACTCGGCCTGCCGGTAGGCCGCGTTTCCTCCGCACACGTCAGTTCCGTCCGACAGGCACCACGGTCCGCAGATAGAACTGTCGGAACTCCCACAGTCCAACAGTCCAAATGATTGGCGGTCCGGCCACCCTACACACGTCACCCCCACGGCCCGCAGGTAGTCGGAACTCCCACAGTCCAACAGTCCAAAAGATTGGCCATCCGGTCATCCTACAAACGTCAATTAGGCCTTTCAAACTTCAACTGTTCAGGCGGCCGGGGTTCAATCCTCGGTCCCGGCAAAAATTTATCTGATTACCAAACCCTTCCTTCACCTCTGACAAGACATCTTGTGAATGTGGGGAATGCCAGGCCTCCACCGTGGTTCGGATTCCACGTTAAACTGTAGGTCCTCCATTTCATCTCACAATCACCCTACCATTACACATTAGCGTAAGTGCGTATAACCCGAACGGGTAGTAAGACGAGGTGCTAAAAATAATAATTAATATTGTAAAATACCTATGTTTCACACCATGCAATTTCTAAAATATGGGACATTTACGGAACACATACGCGTTGGGGTTGAAACTCTCAAAGTAAAATTAAATACGGGATGGGTGGTCGGTCACCTTTGGTATACCTTGATACGCATTGGAGGGAACGTTAATAGTAGTTTAAGACAGGGTTGCCAGTTCTCAAGTTCCTTGCGATCAGGGGTTAGCGATATTAGAAATATCTTAAATACACTTATATTTTGTCCTGGGAGTTGGTGTGTATCAAAGCAGGAAGTAACTTTAGCCAGTCTCATCCCTCCCACCTATTTTATACAAATAAATAGGCAGTATACCCATGTACACCATTTGCGTGTAGAGAGAGTGGGAAAACATTTAAGAAAAAGCACACTCAAATTCATCAGTTCGGCAGTATTGTTTATTGGATTGGTGGTGGTGGTGGT
>CABFOW010002937.1:26822-42113 GCA_902141385.1 Timema californicum
TATATATATATATATATATATATATATATATATATATATATATATATATATATATAAATTGACAGGGGTGTGCAAAGATCACGTTTTAAATTATAAACGAAGTCGATGGGAAGTTTGAAACATGTGAAGCAAAGTCAAAAGCTGAAGTTGAAGATAAAGTTTTTACAGATATTATATTCTTACTCTATGGCATTAAGAACTAGAAAGTGCATTGCCCCTCTTAAAAAAGTACACCCCCTATCTTGAGCTAGTTCTATCCAGTCCACTTCATTACACCCTCTCTATTTCATGTTAATTCCCCCTATCTGTGTCTAGGTCTTCTCTATTATCTCTTGCCATAGGGTTTGCCAGGCAATACCCTGAACACGGTTCTAGTTTTTACCACTCACGTTGTATGTCTTGTTTACTGTAATACACGATACGCGATAATCGTAGCGATATATTGTGATGAGTACAGGATATTTAACTCATAATGCCACCTCTTTAACTCTCCATTATCTTAATACCTTTTACAACCACATAGCTCTACTTTTAACTGATTCATTAGGTGCATGTCGGTAAAGAGAAGAGTTAACAGGGAGGGAAATTTTATTATTATTATTAGCACCGCGTCTTACTACCCGTTCGGGTTATACGCACTTACGCTAATGTGTAATGGTAGGGTGATTGTGAGATGAAATGGAGGACCTACAGTTTAACGTGGGATCCGAACCACGGTGGAGGCTCTGGCATTCCCCACATTCACAAGTTGTGATTAATACACGTCTTGTCAGTGGTGAAGGAAGGGTTTGGCAATCAGATAAATCTGTGCTGGGACCGAGGATTGAACCCCGGACCCCCAGCACAGAAGTCTGACACCTTACCCCTAGACCGCCAGGTCACCGATGAAATAACAAAGTGAACTATATTTTGCTATGCTGATGAATCTGAATTTTCCCAAGCTTACGTTGTATATTATGTCGGTGTTAAATAATCGTTTAGTAACGGTTTTAAACATGATTTATTAAAATATTTCATATTTAGTGAGAGATTTAAAATATGTTTGTGATATATGTAAGTTTAATTCTTTCTTTGAAATGATTAGGAGAAAAGAAGGGGTGGGACAAAGATTCGACCTACAACTTAAGACATCGAATCTTTGCATACCCCTAGAAATTGAGTACGAATTAAAAGGCCAAGCAATTTTTTTTCTTTTTTACGAAAACTTGTTTCCTTCTTGTAATATTGATCACCTTCAAGAGAATAGGGAAAGAGGAGGTCTCCTGTCTACCTTATTTCCTGTGACTTAAACACGTTGAGAGCTTGAACGATGGTTCTCGTTGAATATGGGGGAGAGGGGGAAGGGGGGAATGAAATTTTGTGGCTCGACGTGACTGTGCTAAAGAAATGCAAATTTTGACAGGAGAGGAACGCCTTACGTACCCAAATTACATTCGTCAAGTCGGGCAGGATCCGCTTGCGTTATGTTACAGAATAGAGAGAGAGGGAGAAATGGGAAAGGGGGGGGGAAGAACAAAATAAATCGGTCGCACACGTCTTCATTATTTTGAAAGGGATGTTTTTCCCCGAGAGAAGGGAAATAACTTCCCTCCTCCTCCTTGTGCCAGGGAAAGTGTTTTACATTTTAACCACGCGAAATAAAATAAGGAAGAAAGAGATGGATGAAAGGATGTCTTAAGTTGTGTTTATAATTTGTTTATAAAAAAAGTCACATTTAAACAAACATAGGTACTAATAATCTTAAGTTTATTTCATGTCGTATTTTTTTAAGTCATTTTACAAAAGAAATATGTCTTTATATTCACCTACTAATCTTGTTCTTATTGATTATTCTTTGAAGTCATTATTAGGGAACTAGATGTCTCTACTTTCTTTTTGTCACGTTTTACTAGCTGTCCAGGCTAACCGAATTTAAGTTCACTAATGGAGTATGGAAGGTACAGTAGCCCATGGCTTCTTTGGTGCTGACTGACAGCTCACAGCTGACAACTGACAGATTTAAAAAGTTACCAGACCAAATTTATGTATCCCTACGCCGAACCATATGATCTGCAAAAACATGTGTTTAGCAGCTGTCACTTCTGACAGTCAAAATTTAGTTATATACCTAAATGTTGTCTGCCAGAAGTTGGCTGTGAGCTGTCAGTCAGCACCAAAGAAGCCATGGGGCTACTGTATATGAGTAAATGTGATAATAAATTTGCCTGGAAGGAGAGTGATAAAACCTTTAAAACAAAACACCCTCAGTGCCAACTTTGGGATTCGAACCCGAAAGTCCAACTCAAAATATCGATACTAAAAGTAATATTTCAAAAATCAAAGTGTTAGGATTAGGAGGGTAGTATTAAAGAAAGAGATCTCGCATTAGTATAGAGAATATGGTATCAGAGTAAATACTAACAAGAATAGCCCTCCCCCCTCTCTTGCCTGCAAGTGTACTCAACCGGGGTTTAAACCCTTAATTTTCACCAACGTTGACCATAAGCAACACGAGTTTAACACATTAGATCATTTAGAAACAGCTAAATCAATAAAAATAATAATAGTAATAAATAATGTTATTTTAATTTAATAATGCGGGATTTTTTCCCCATTTCAGCTAACCCAAAATATATAAAGTCCTTTTAATGTAATTAAAATTCTACAAATGAAACTCACAGGCTTAGTGCTAAGGTGAATAGAGGTCTTTTACCCCCACCACCAACCCACAACCCCAAAAGAATTGAACTTACGACCAAAATTAATTACATTATCAGATTAATTGCAAAGTTTCTCTTTTAAGAAGCGCAATAACAATAGTAATTGAACTTTTTTTTTGTCTATATAACACCTCTCAATACATATTATTTTACTTCAGGCAATGGCGACAAAGTTTTCACTGGAAAGCTAGGCTAAGGATTTGTAAAGAAAATTCTTCTCCCCTCCCCCCACCCACCGGCTTTTTTCCCTCTATTCCCTTGTAAACTTGGCATACAATGAGGGAGCATTCATTCAATAACTCAGAGTTTTGTTGAAAGCTTTACTCTGAGGAATATCAATGAGTATAGTCTATGTCGAAAAATATAGCCCATTAATTCTCATTCATAACCACAAATATACATATATTTTTAGGCTTATTCATAATTGTATATGCCTGTCAAATAGGCTCACTTATTATATCATACCCATACATATAACTTACTATATCACAGGCTTTCTGGATGAATATCAATATATTTTCAAATATGATCTGTAAATATTTAGTAAAAACTAAACTAACAAAACTAATTAAAGAAGAAATTTAACGTCCATAGGCTAAAAGCAAAATTTAACCAGAACATTCACTATAAACTAGCTTACCCTATTACAGCATCACTTAATACAAACACAAATAATTTTTATCTCTCCTTTAGAACTGAATATGGGTCCTCTAACAGTTCTCAAAACTGTGGTCTGAGAATGAAGAGCTGCTGAAAATCAAAATTGGAAACCAGGAGTCGGAAAACATAGAGCAGTTCAAGTACCTGGAATGTCTGCTGACAAAGGATTCCTACTGCACTACAGAAATTAGGTTGAGGATCGCCTTGGACAAGGAAGCTTTCAACAAGAAGTTACTGCTGACCAGCAAGTTGAGTTTGGAACTAAGGATGAACCTGATGAAATGCTGCATTTGGAGCATCGTATGTTGCAGAAACTTGGACTCTCGGGAAGATAGAAAAGAAATACTTGGAGAGCTATGAAATGTGTTACTGGAGAAGGCTTGAGAATATCAGGTGGGCAGACGGGGGGATAAATGAACAAGTCCTAAGAAGAGTGGGTGAGAAGAGATCCATTTTGGATGTGATTTTTCGGCGCAAATCAAACTTGATCGGGCACATCCTTAGGAGGAACTGTCTTCTGCACGACGTCATAGATCGAAAGGTTGAGGGAAAGAGGAGCTTAGGAATAAGTAGGATTCACTTATTGGATGAATAGAAGGAAATAAGAAAATTATGGTAGTTGAAGAAGGAGGCAGAGGACAGGGTGAATTGGCGGTCTAGGTTCACTGACAAAAGGAATGGACATGTCGTAAGACAGAACACCTAGTGATAATAGTAATGATTACTAAACTATACATTCCTGAATGGTGTATTTGTTTATATGCATATCAACTTTTATTTTGCGATAAATGTTATAGATCCCTATTTTTTTTTACTTTCCATTTCTTTAACTCTTGAAATTGTTAATGACCAACATTTCGTATCTGTAAACGATTTAAGTAGAATCTTGTTTACTTTAATTATATTCAAAAACCTTTGCACTGTGAAATAAACGATTTGAATTTTTCTTTCAGAGTCGATTTTTGTTTACAGTTGCTGCTGTGCATTTTTTACATTCAGTTAAAAATAATGTTTATTTTATCTTTGAAAGTAAAATTTATTAAATTAGGCAATCGTTTATAAATGTAATGAAAAAAGCCTGAGTGTTTCTTGAAATAATGCGGGCCTAAAGCGTTTTAAATACACAAACTGCATTTATATAACTTTTGTCAGTAAACTAGTAGATACTATTTTAAATGAAAAATACGTTAATATCGTTTGCATCCCATTATTTTATTTTAAAATTTGTTTATGTGTGTACAAACAGAAATATTTTTTTTTAATAATTTTAATTTCTTACTTTTAGACCTGGAAATAGTATTTTAAAAGTTAAAAAAAATAGGTCTGAAAAGTAGGCCTATATATATTTAAAATATTATTTTTTAGTAAGGTTTAAACATATTTGACCTAAACATACAAACTTTTATCAATTGGATTACTCCCAAACGTCTTCAAGTATTAAAATACTTATCTTTAATTTAGATCTATCTATTTGCTATGGAAAGCATTCCTTCCAATGACTGACTGTACCACATTCTATAAACTCTGTACTTTTTTAAAAAACATCTTTTTATTTCGGGTGAAGGGGAAAGAGAGGAAAAGTTTTTGAAAAGCTATATAAATCGAGTTTGCTCCAAGGGAAACTAATGCAGAGCGTTTCATTTTGATTTGACAGGCTTAGATCTTTTTAATTAGAAAAGGAAATATGGAAAGTGTACTCATTTTGTTTTCAATTTCAGAAAGAGTTCATTGAAAGTTGAGGGAGACGGTATTGCGTGGGAAGGGGGGGGGGTTAAGGGAGAGAGGGGGCTAGTGACTGTCACTGATAGTAAAAGTAAAACACATTCTTCCTTCTCGCGTTATTGGTATTTTACGAAACGTATTGATAGCCTTTTTCTTACTCAAATATTTTTCTATTTATAGCCTTTACTCTACTCGCCTATTTTTCTATTTATAGCCTTTACTCTACTCGCCTATTTTTCTATTGATAGCCTTTACTCTACTCGCCTATTTTTCTATTGATAGCCTTTACTCTACTCACCTATTTTTTTATTGATAGCCTTTTCCATACTCCCATGTTTTTATATACATAGTCTTTCCTTACTCACCTATTTTCCGTTTATAATTTTTTTATTACTCACATATTTTTGCATTTATGACCTTTGCCTTTTCACCTATTTCTATAGCCTTTTTCTTACTCACTTATTTTTCCACTGATGGCCTTTCACTTACACTCCTATTTTCTGCACGTTTTACAAAAGGTTCCTGGTTCATTAGCTACATCATATATAATAATGTGTGTTTTGGTCCCAATCAACTCACTAAAACATGTCATTTTACTTTCTCATATCAAGAGAAACTATTATAATCGTGAAAATCTTCTACCTCGAGATTATGATAATTCCTTACGTTTGATGTGTGTCCGAACCCACTAAATTGGACTTACAACTTTGTCAAACCCCTTCCTTGTTTGTTTGTCTGTCTGACCTTGGGTATAAATCTGAAGTGGTTTAATGGATTTTGTTTAAATTGCCTAGATGCTAGGTCTATAAGGCATTACGTTTTGATTTTTTTTTCATTTTTGTCGTAGGCCTCAAATTAAGATTAACTTATTGATAAGTTATTTTTTTTATTTAATTTTTTTTTCTAAAATTTCTTTAACGATTTTGTTTAAAATTGATAGCTGCAGGTTTTTTTTACTTTACAAATAACATAATATATTTGTATTTTGGATAAAATTCGTTAAGGAATAGCCTACTCATGAGTGATTTTCGAAAAATTCGAAATATTTAGAAAATCGCTTGTAAGACTGTATTAAAAATATTAATTTGGGGAATAATTGAAATGACAAACCAAACTTTGTGTGTGTGTGTGTGTGTGTGTGTGTGTGTGTGCGTGCGTGTGTGTGTGTGCGTGCGGGTAAAATTGATTTGAGGGTAGTTTACTGATGACTGGTTTAAAAAAATTAAAGATCTAATTAGATAGCTCTAACCACTTGGTTGAAAATGGGTATCTGTTTAGATTTTTATATTACAAATAATTATATAACGTTATGTATTTATCTTAAAAACAATTATATAACAGTAGTTTACTGATGACTGATTTTTGATAACTTTTTTAAATATCTTCAATGTTGGATTTTGAAAAACGAAAAATAACACCTGGACACGATACTCGAAGCCAGGACCTTTGACTTAGTATGCCAATGCTCTAACCAATGAACTATACAAGAATCGTCCCGTGCCCACGGTCATTCTTCACTCATATTTTAAGGCAGAGTCTATGAGAGACGTGCGGAAATCTTCGGCTACAAATGTGTGATTTATTAAGACCACGGTGACCTGGTAGTCCAGGGGTAAGGTGTCAGACTTCTCTACTGGAGGTCCGGGGTTCAATCCTCGGTCCCGGCACAGATATATCTGATTGCCAAACCCTTCCTTCACATCTGACAAGACATCTTGTGAATGTGGGGAATTCCAGGCTTCCACCGTGGTTCGGATCCCACGTTGGACTGTAGGTCCTCCATTTCATCTCACAATCACACTACCATTACACATTAGCGTAAGTGCGTTCAACCCAAACGGGTAGTAAGACGCGATAATAATAATAATAATAATAATAATAATAATATCACGAGCTATCAGATAACTAGGTCACCTTCGACTCGGTAGTTGGCCTATTGCTGCCACCTGTACAATTGTTATAATTGTATAGGATTGCATATTTAATAATTAAATAGCCAAAGTCATTATATATTTTTAGTTTAGAATATGATATCTAGATTCGAATAAATCCTCACTAAAACAAATATAATAGCTTTGACTATTTAATTCTTTAATATTGTGTTCAAGATTGATATTTTGAGACTATTTTAATTGATCATGAACGATAATTGTGTTTATTTAAATACATTAATGAAAGGGCCATTAACTTTTGACAAGTTTGGAGAAAATTTTAAATAAATCAAAAATAACCTTTAATTTGGAGTTTAAAATGGGTATCTGGAAATAGTTTTTCTTGATACATTAGAACATATTTTTATTTTCACAAAAATAATTATATAAACGTAATTTACAAATAACCCATTTTTGTATTATTTTTTTCAAACTTTAATACACTATAAAAGTTTGTACGACTATGTCGTAACATATATTCTATAATATATTTTTGATAAAAAAAACTAGATGTTTTTGAATAGTATTAATTTAGGAGAAGCGTTATTTTAATTTAAAAAATAACTTACTTAGAATATCTCAAGAGCTAGCTGCGGATATCTTTAACAGAAAATATTTTATTTCCAGCAAGATCAGAGCTTCCGAAAATGCTTAAAAAAGGTTTTTTTCTTAGCACTGCTTCTGACTACTTGTTTTGGGTGCTGCCAATTTTTCTAACCTGGATTTTTTTTGGTAGTTTTTTTTAACAACATTTTTGTTGTTGTTTAAATAATAAAACATTGCTCAGAAAATGCGTTTAGTTTAATTTTCTACAAACAGTAAGTAATCTCAACAGTTTTAGGATATTTTATCAAGGGCGTGGCGGAATTGTTATTTAAACTTTTTAAATTAAGAGCAAAAGTAATGGTTAAATAACCATGATATCCGTGACAAATATTCAAGAACTGTTGATATCACCACTTGTCGAAAATTAAAGTCTATATTTCTACTGTATTAGTATTTTTTATTTATTTTGCCACATATGTTTTTTTGCTATAAAAACTGCGAAAGTACTGCCCTTAGATCACACAGGGAGACTACAAAACATTAACTATAAAATAAATCCACAGAAATTTCCAAGTTTTTCAGACAACACTAAAAAAATCCCCGCTTAACCTTTTTACAGTTTTACCTGGCGAGTGACCATTATTCTGTTTATTACATTGATCACATATTTTCTATAACAATCCTAACCGCTGATGAACATCAACATTATTATATGTTATTTATTCAGTATTTAATGTTTTAGATATTATTTGTAACCCTGTGTAAATGTGTTGTAAAACAACCTTGTAGAATCATCCGATTTTAGAAAATTGCTATATTTGGTCAATGCATTTTGCTAACACCGAGAAACAAAATATCTTAATTTTTCTAAGATTTTAGGAATATAAATTAATTTTTTTTTCATTTATTTGGAGTATTTAACGTTAACTTTCTGAACTAGATGATAATATCAGCACACGACTTACTAACTTGCTTAAATCTAGAACCGACACAACACTTCAATGGCCGGCAATTTTAAGAGGTAACCCACATTTCACCCATTATAAATTTTTTTGGTCATGCTTGGAATCTAACTCGGGACCCTATGCTTAGTAGACCGACACGCTATTAAGTGAGCTGCGGAATAGGTAAGTATTTAAATTCCCTGATATCGGTAAAAATTTCCCCAACTTTTCCCCGTTCGTAGTCACTATTATGACGCGACCTCTACCTTGTGAAACAATCTCTACGAAATGTATGAATTTAGTTTTTTTTTAGAGTTAATCTCGATATGTATGTTTTTGGAATAATCCTTTTAATGTTATAATTAATAATGATGGTGTCTAGCGAAAGTTTCATTAGAAGTTCCTAACGCCCTAGGTATTGAACTTTATTAACGAGAGCAGTGGAATAGAGAAAGATAAAAAAGAAATGGATAGAGTACAGATAGAGAGGGAAGATTATGGTTTATTATAAATGTATTACAGTAGTTTACATTTATGATTATTACGATACCATAGCTGAGTTGTTAGTGCCAACCATGGCTGGTGATAAACAGCTGATTATCAACACATTTTATTTTCTATTGGATAAACATATTTTTTAGATAATTGTCCCGATGGTGGTTTACAAATTATAACGCTGTCTCATGGCACAATTCAATACATCGGTTAACACGCTTTTTACCCGCCTCGGTGGCGTAGTTGGCTAACGCGCTAGTCGTGTTGAGCTCGACTGTTGAGGACGGGGAGATCAAGGCTCGAATCTCGGTCGGGTGAACTGGGGGTGGTTTTTCCTAAATGGTTTTACACTCTACCTCCACGCATATGCGGGTTCACTTCCTCTAATTCAACCTTCCTAATTCTTAATCCATTAGCGTAGTTAGTACTTAAAGCGTATAACCGGAACGGTTAGTAAGACGCGGTGCTAAATAATAATAATAATAATAATAAAAACACGCTTTTCATTAAAAGTTATTTTAAATCTGCTCACAACGGCAAACGAAGATGTCTGCTTACTTCTGGCTGTAGAGCGCATATGCGTTGTCAAATGAGCATGCGCACTAATTTGAAATGTTTGGTTCTGAGATTTGATTGGTTCTCCTGTGCCGAACATCTCGGGTAGAAAGGACGAAGTATAAATGAGTTGAACTTTAGCAGAAAAGTTCCATCCGATTAAGCGGAAATCTTTTGATTGGCTTAGAGCGCGTCACGTGACCAAGTTTCTTTTCTGCGCTAGTTTTTCGGCGAAAGTGTGAAACCACAGTAAGCCAGCCACCAGTGCTTGTCGGTCAGATATTCCTAGTCTTCTCCCGGCAGTGGCGGATATTTAACTGTATTCTAAGGTTGAGACACCCTCTAGGTGTGGTTGCTTCGTCCCGATGAGATGTGGATGATGATGATGATGATTATGTGGTGGCAGTAGAAGTCCTAGACCTAACTTAAGCCTTATTATTATTATTATTAGCATCAAGTCTTACTACCCGTTCGGACTATACGCACGCTAATGTGTAATGTTAGGGTGACTGTTAGATGAAATGGAGGACCTACAGCTTAACGTGGAATCCGAACCACGGTGGAGGCCTGACATTACACGCATTCACAAGCTGTGATTAATACAATTCTTGTCAGAGGTGAAGGAAGGGTTTGGTAATCAGATTAATCTGTTAGGCCTAATTAACCAGATCATAGCAACAATAGGAATAATTTCCCTTGGGGGAAAATACCTATGGTTCTGTTGGGAATTGAATCCTGGACCTCAGTAAGGCTGATCAATAGCCCAAGAGGACGGCTACCTTTCACTCTGATTGGTTCTGAAACATTAAGAACACGGTAAGCAAGATATCTTTAGACATTAAAAAGTATTTTTTTATGTCAACATTGATAATACCCGCGTCGTTGGTCGAATGGTCAAACGCGCTACTGTCCTAGGTTGGAATGCCAATGATGGGTGGGTCGTGGTTCGAATCCCGGTCGGATTTTCTGAGGGAGGTTTTCACTATATGGTTCACCATTCTCTTTCCACGTGAATGTGTGTACACCTCATCTTAGTTCAACCCTCCTCATGTATAACACATTAAAACAATTAGTAGATATGCGTATACAATACGAAAGGGTAGTTAGACTTGCTGCTAAAAAAAATAATAAAACTAAACATTTTGATAAAATTTTCTTTTATTGGTATTATTATTTTATAGGTACTCTAAATGACAGCTAACGATCACATGACTTGACGTATATATACATTAAGATGTTTTTATAACTGTCAAATTAATCACAACTTGTGAGTTTGGGGAATGCCCACCGTGGTTCGTATTCCACGTTAAACTGTAGTTCCTCCATTTCATCTCGCAATCACCCTACCATTACACATTAGCGTAAGTGCGTATAACCCGAACGGGTAGTAAGACGCGGTGCTAATTATAATTTATAGGTATTGATATTATTTATCAAAGGTGACAGCTACAAATAACATGACTTGATGTATGAATATATTAAAATTGTTTTAGTAACTACCAAATACTATTCTTCCTACCAAAATCAGGGTGTATCATCGTTCCCTAACATAACCCTATATAACAACTAATTCCCACCCACAGGAAAGTAAAAGTGGAACGAGAGGTAATCGAAACGATGACCTTCCGTCTCGTTGTCCTATTGTCCTGACTTTCCCTTATCGGGCAAGACTAATGGCAGGTGTGTGTGTGTGTATGTATTTTGAGGGCTTATTCGCATCCACCCAAAGAGCGGAGGCTCTCCACTGAATCTTCCTTTACTTTGTAGTGATGTTGGCTTCACTGTATGGACATGAAAATAACTATTTCTATACCTTTTGTCCAACAAACTTGCTGTCGCTATACACGTGTATGTGCCGTGTTGCTTACTTACACAACATTATTCAATTTCAACCAAATGGATGTTAACTGATAGTGTGTATCATGGTAAAATCTAACCCATGATGGTGGGAACGAGCAAAGTTATGCTAACGACTATACCTGTATGAGTCTAGCAAGGCTGAGTGAATATACCTCTATTGTCACGAGGCAAAGAGAGGGTGGGTGGGGGTATGTTTATAAAGTAACAATAAATACAGTGTTAGAGGTGCACTTGAGAGAATATTTCATAGTGGGCTAAGCCCCGAAATTTGATGCTTTTGAAAGTTGCAAAATAATCTATGTGCTCAGACACGTAGCCAGGATTTAATTGAGGGGAAGGGGGGGCGGGGGTTATCCAATGCTATGCTACCCCCACCCTGACTTTATGTAAATCCCGTTATTTCTGACTTTAGGTAAAGTTTTTAGAAATTTTAAATAAAACTTTTTTGCGGTGTTAATAAATTCATATTGGTTTTGGGTTGTTGGAAAAGTAGAAAGCAACAAATTTGCTAAATTAATTTATTATATGAAATTAACATAATTAAAGGTAACTAATCAAGTCCAAATAATGAGATTACCACGTGTATGGAAAAGTGTTCATGCACCACTATCTATCCCTTTTACAAACAATTTGGCGGTAGCTAAAAACAAAACCACAAATATTTTTACTATTTCTATTATTTCATAACATATTATTTAATTGGGTTGGATCAGTGGCACGGCGTATGTTGCTAACTCCTTGGGCAAGGCGAATACTGCGCCCCCTAATCCGTGGACCATCAGCACTCCCCGAGCTCCTCCAACCAGTGCAATACTAAACCCCTAATCCCTCTCACCCCCACCTCCCACTCAAACACATGTATTGTATTTTAAGACCCACCTCGGTGACGTAGTTGGCTAACGCGCTAGTCGTGTTGAGCTTGACTGCTGAGGACGGGGAGATCGAGGTTCGAATCTCGGTACGGGTGGTTTTTCTTAAATGATTTTCCACTCTCCCTCCGCGCAAATGCGGGTTCACTTCCTCTAATCTAACCTTCCCAATTCCTGATCCATTTGTACTTAAAGCGTATAACCCGAACGGGTAGTAAGACGCGGTGCTAAATAATAATAATTTATTTTAAGAAAATACTGATGTATTTAAAGTGAAATTAATCTTATGTTAGTATATATAGATCTATTTAAAATCACCTGTTTATAATTTACGAAAATGTTTCGAGCCAGAGTACTTCCCGCCGGCGGCGTATGACAAGGTCATGTGACAAGATAAGGTCAACTCGCCACTCGGTCAGCCGCGTGCTGTAGCCTGCCAATGACGTATTGGGCGATTGTTGTTGTTGAACCATTAGATTGATTAGTTAGCTTAGGAAACTTACTGTGTAAAAGTTACAAGCAAAAAGTTCATACTATATTTTTTATTGGATTTTTTTTATCTTTCGTTAAATTTCGTGGTGTGTCCGGACTCCATGGACATTCCCTTCCTCTCCCTTCCAGCTATGGGCCTGATGTGTTTTCTGCATTTTTATCTAATCAAAGTTATGTAAAGTCAGTTATTATTATTATTATTAGCACCGCGTCTTACTACCCGTCCGGGTTATACGCACTTACGCTAATGTGTAATGGTAGGATGATTGTGAGATGAAATGGAGGACCTACAGTTTAACGTGGGATCCGAACCACGGTGGAGACCTGGCATTCCCCACATTCACAAGATGCCTTGTCAGAGGTGAAGGAAGGGTTTGGTAATCAGATAAATCTTTGCCGCGACCGAGGATTGAACCCCGGCCGCCAGCACAGAAGTCTGACACCTTACCCCTAGACTGCCAGGTCTTAAGTCAGAGTTAAGAGCCCGTCTCACCTCAAGGATATCACCTGACTTAGGTAGGTAATGCAACTCGAACCAAACTTCACATCGTAGTGCAGTTTTCTGTATTATACCTTTTGAAAACTAGCGGAATTGAGACCTGTGAAACCTTTTGATTACCTTTTTATAAACTACAACAAACTTTAAACACATTTCCAACATAATGAAAACAAAAATCCTTTTAAATTGATTTTAAATATGCTGTTAGCAAGTGAAGAATTCACAAAGCCGCTCTTTGCTCGGACGTTAACTTGTGTCTAACTTCTCTGGTTATTCGAATGCTAAATGACCTCTTAAAGTTGCCGATGTTCAGCCACTAAAGTATATGCTTAACTCAAATAGTTGATTTTTCTTCCCCCTCTCCCCACTCTCCTCTCCCCCCTTCCCACACCACCACCTCCCACACAGTATAGACACTCTGGTTTGGCTTATGTTAAAAGTATGAGCTTGCATATTTTTGTAAGCTCTTTTCTAATAATAAGTTAACTTCCTACTACGAATAAGATAGTGCGTGCAAAATAAACGATTTTTTAGAGAAACCTCTTTATCTTATAATTATATAATCATAGCTTTGGTTAAGCTGTCCTATACACTATTAATGATGATTTTTGTTAAAAAGAATTATGTATCTTTAGAAGAAAAAAGGATTATGTCTAATTTTTCTTCCGAACAAAGCGTTACATCATTTAAAATTGAACCTTCTACATAAATACACCTCCGGTAACAACGCGTGACAGAAAAATAGCCCAAGGCGAAGCAGAGGCCGGGTTGCCTAGGCCCAGTGTTGAACAGACGTAGTAGCTTGCTGTCCGTTCAAGGAATGGTTTTGACACTGTACCAACAGCGGCCCAGACCAATTCTCGATTATACGTTTCCCTCGTGGTAATACTTGGCGGAACTACATATGGATACGATGCCGGAATTCCAGAACCGGTGACTGGAATCATTGTTGACTTATCCTTGAGCGTCCCTAATAGGACTATGCATCGAGAGGGTCTCACAGACATCCCAAAGCTCTACTAAGAATATATATGTTGATTACCAGTGGTCCATGTTAGTCTTTCACCCAGGAGCTATATAACTGTGTGACAGACCCAGGAGGGTCTCACAGACATCCCAAAGCTCTACTAAGAATATATATGTTGATTACCAGTGGTCCATGGTAGTCTTTCACCCAGGAGCTATATAACTGTGTGATAGACCCAGGAGGGTCTAACAGACCGTCCCATAACTCTACTAGTAATAGAGAGATGTTGATTACCAGTGGTCCATGTTAGTCTTTCACCTAGGAGCTATATAACTATGTGATAGACCCAGGAGGGTCTAACAGACCGTCCCATAACTCTACTAGTAATAGAGAGATGTTGATTACCAGTGGTCCATGGTAGGCTATCAACCAGTACTCTCTAAAGTAATATGACAGCACACCTTTCTAGAAATCCTGGTACATTCTTTTATTTAATTTATGTTTACTAATCATTTTCTTTGAGGTACGGTTAAAGCCACTTTGTGATCTGTAGTAACGGTAAAATATTTAATTTGTTCTCGTACTTACCTTCTATAAGCATCAGAATATGCATTTGGGCATCGGCACAAATGTACCTTGCCAGGCTTGAACCGTGGACTTCCAGTGTTAATATCCTTTAACTTAACGCGTCACTAACGATTAAAAAAAACTAAATTGAATAGATGAATAGGGCTAATTTTTGTGTACGTATACCATCTTTCGCTTGGAGAAAGAACAGTTTAAAAATAAAGAGCCGAGTTGATGCGTTTGTGATTGGCACGAGCCCTGCCAATTCAGAGTTTGTTTACTCACCTGATCTTGGCAGCTACGGCCGTGATAAAAAATAATGAGGAATATTGTGCGTACAATGAATTCAATTCGTGTCGTTTTCTCTGTCAACCAAACATCCTATTGATCAGGTAATTTATGTTTACATTTGGGCCGCGTGGTTTGGACACGTGAACGACTCGATAAACATAATTTAGGTCGGCCAGTTTTTGTCTCCCCCCCCC
>CABFOW010002937.1:46184-57987 GCA_902141385.1 Timema californicum
AGAGGAAGCAAGGCTGAGATGGTATGGGCATGTCATGAGGATGTTGGAATACTTGAGATAGCAGAGGAAGCAAGGCTGAGATGGTATGGGCATGTCATGAGGATGTTGGAATACATGAGATAGCAGAGGAAGCAAGGCTGAGATGGTATGGTCATGTAATGAGGATGTTGGAATACTTGAGATAGCAGAGGAAGCAAGGCTGAGATGGTATGGGCATGTCATGAGGATGTTGGAATACATGAGATAGCAGAGGAAGCAAGGCTGAGATGTTATGGGCACGTAATGAGGATGTTGTAGTACAATAGATAGTAGAGGAAGTAATACTGAGATTGTATGGGTATCATATGAGGATGGGGAAGGAGATAATACCAAAGAAAATGATGAAAATGAAGTACATAGAAAAAAATACTGCAAGGGAGGTAAAGAAAGAGATGGGAGGAGCAGATAATAGAGTGTTTAAGTAAGAGGAGAAGAATGTTGGAAGGATAGAGGAAGATGGAGGTATTTTACTAAACGGACCCGGCCAAAGGCTGGGGACAGTTTATAATGATAATGATTATTATTTTATTCTCTGTTACTTCTTTTTTAATGTAGACTCTTATCTAGAAATGGCGCGTGTAAATATTAAATACACATATATGGTATTTCAGTATGTACAATATTAACTAATTAATACCCGTTTCAGTGGCCGCATGGTCTAAGGTGTCACTCTCGTGATAGACTGGATTGCTGATGACGGGAAGATCGGGGATCAAATTCTGGTTGGGTGTACTAAGGGTGTTTTCTCATAATTGGTTTTCTACTCTCCCTCCACTCAAATGTGGGTACGCTTCTTCTAAATTAGAACTTATTCATAGTAGCCTATTAGTGTAATTAATACACAAGTTTATTACCCGGACGTGTAGTAAGACGTGGTGCGTAAAAAAACTAATTTAATAAAATATGTCCATATTAATTAGATTCTATTAACCAATTTAAATGGAATTTGGAAATATTTAATTTTGTATTATTAGTTTGACACGCTCTTTTAAAAGGGCCTTATTTTTTAAATGATTTCTACCCTAGTGATTTGTTATACAATCATTGATAACTCCAAATCAAATAACCTTATAAACTATTATAGTAATATGTACACTTATTACACTTTTATATTACTAAATTATTTGTTATTCCACTATTTTAATTAGTTCAACCCATTTCAAATGGATTTTTTTTAAAAATTTTTAAGCAATCCCTATAAAATTATTACCTTAAGATAACTAACAGGATTACTTTCAATTACTTGTATTATTAACTTAAAAATAAAATTTTAAGTTATATAAACAGTTTTCTCACTTTCAAGCTGTTTTGTATTTCCGAAATCTAATTTCAGTTGGTAGCTTACCTTCCTACCTAGCTAAGGGTACCGGGTTTGATTCCCGGCACGTCTGAGAAAATTATCATTAGTAAAATTCACAGTGATTAATTAACGGCTGAGGGCTAGTTGTTGTGTCTGCTTATAGATTTTATTTAGTTTATTTAGTCATGTGATGATATAATCAGTCGGTTCAGAAAGTGAAAGTTAAATATTTCAATAAAATAAAAATAATAGTTTTTTTTATTGACTAATATATTTTTGTAGTAGGAGATTTTTTCCCTTCTCTTTAGCTAAGATTTTCAATCAACCCTTTTCGCCAATTCATTTATATGATGATTTTTTATAAATGGTTTTATGGTCCGATTATTAACTTGTATTTTGAGAATGTAATATATAAAACGTAAATTTAAGCTATAATTAGATTGTAAATAAAAACCACACTTTTTAGTGAATTTTTTTGTGACCTTTCTAAAATACCTCCAGCTTCCTCTATCATTCCACCGCTCTCCATCCTTTAATCCCTTCCATTCTTCTCCTTTCACTTGCATACTTTCTATTATCTACTCCTACCATCTCTTTCTTGGCCTCCCTTGCGGTTTTTTCCCTACAACCACGTGACGAAACTATTCGAGTGTTACCTTTATATTCCTTAAATCATTCTAGTTATGTCCTATTGTGATTATTTTAAAATAAACATTGCAATAGTTTACTAAATTGTCCTGATCAAGAAGAAAAATAAGGGGGCTGATGTCCCCCTAACCTCTTTCATACTTTTATTTTATATATTTAAACATATTACACAATATTTTTTTGGATTAAAACCGGATATATAATTATATATAAATTAAATATAAAAGAAAAACATTTTATTTCATAACCTAAAAGGTATGAAACCTTACACCATATTATTTAACTTATTGTAACATTATAACTGTTTAGTTTTAGTTATGCATTAAACTTTGAATTTGAATGAGCCTCCTCTCTCCACCCCCCTTTTCAAAACCTGTGGAGCAAACACTGGATACTCATTCAGGCAAATTCTTTTTGAACTCACCCTTATCTCCGTCTGTGTAAAGGTTATCGAGGCGCATTGGGATTACCGGGAGGAAATGAAGGGTTTGGTGAATCAGTCAGGTATTTTTTTTAAATAAAATTGTTCTCTAGAGCTTAAAACTGTTAGTACTAGAAGGTTATTATGAACATGATAAATTACCGAGAGGGGGCCATTTTTGTTATGAGCCGAAAAGATAGCCTTCATAACAATCACTAACATGCATGGAGGATTAAACGGGGATATGACAATAACTGACGAGAAGACAGGTGGATTATACAGAAGTGTGGCAACAACAGACAAGAAGCAAGGAGGATTATACAGTAGTGTGGCAACAACCGATAATAAGCAAGGAGGAATATACAGTAGTGTAGCAACAACTGATAAGAAGCAAGGAGGATTATACAGTAGTGTGGCAACAACCGACAAGAAGCAAGGAGGAATATACAGTAGTGTAGCAACAACTGATAAGAAGCTAGGAGGATTATACAGTAGTGTGGCAACAACTGATAAGAAGCAAGGAGGATTATACAGTAGTGTGGCAACAACCGACAAGAAGCAAGGAGGATTATACCAGAGTTTCTACTTTCATGATCCTTCTATCTTTGGCAGTCATAACGTAAGGAATTTTGGTACATATCTTTGTTTCATTGGTACACTTTAAAGCCTTAAAATGTCTCTTCATTCTTATGAAGATAGAAATGGAAACAACTTTTTAGTAGTGGTGGAGAGTTATAAAACACTCGGTGTTCAGAGTAAAACATGTAATTCTTCTTTTCCTTAGAGCCACGGCTCACTACGCACATGTAGGTCTACTAATTAGTCTTATGTCTTATGAATTAAGTAAGGTTTGAATTTAGAGGAAGTGTACTCCATGTGCTTTGAGGAAGAGTGGAAAACAATTTGGGAAAAACCACCTTGTGTAAGCCCGACTGGTATTCGAACCCCGATCTCCCTGCCATATTCAGTCTAGTTTAACATGAGAGAGACGCCTTATACCGTGCGGCCACCGAAGCAGGTTATGTAAACTGAACAATCAACCTTGTTAGTTATTCATAAAGGTTAACTAACTCTTAAAAATAAACCTTCGATCGAACTAATATCTCTTAGACCTGAGGTTGGCCTTCCTGACCATTCAGACATGGAGGACATTACGAAACAAGTCACCCACATCGGTGGACACGCTAACTACGCCTCCAGTCTCGTCTTGTCATTTTTTTTCCGATACTGGGAGGTCGTAAATTGGGTCCGTTCGAGTGCAATCATGTTAACCGCAAAATATTACACGATCTTTCTATGACGATGGAGGTACAGTATCCCCCGTGGCTTATTTGGTGATGACAGACAGCTGACAGCTGATGGCTTTGAAAAGTTACCAGACCAAATTATGTATCCCTACGCCGAACCATATGATCTGTAAAAACATAGTGTTTAGCAGCTGTCACTTCTGACGGTCAATATTTAGGTATATACCTAAATGTTGACTGTCAGAAGTGAGCTTTGAGCTGTCAGTCAGCACCAAAGAAGCCATGGGGCTGCTGTAAACGTCCTATAAGTTCTATCTAATTCATACCTACTTCATTAGTGCAAATATGTGAATGGCCTAAAGGGAAAGTTCTGGATTCAAAAACCGGCAAATTATACAAAGGTGTTTTTATTCCCTAAATGGTTTTCCAGTCTTCTTCACGAGAATGGAGGAAATTCTACTTTCATACTTCCCTACATTAATGGGTAGTATGACGTCAAAGTTCTGGTGAGTATAGCTTAATTTGTATATGAATGGATATATCTTAGGATTAGAAAGAGATACTAGATCTACTTTAACATGTTTATACGTCAAGTCTTTTGATCAACAGCTGTAACTTTCTATATAATTATATTATCATTGCATATAAAATAACACTAATAATATAATAAAATATGATTAATGCTGTCTAAATAAAAGTCGATGTTTACTAGGTTTTCCAAATACCCATTATTAAGATACTCGGGGTATACTCACACGCAAAGAATAGAGAAATAAAGGTGACCTGGTGCTCTAGGGGGTAAGGTGTCAAGACTTCTGTGCTGGGGGTCCGGGGTTCACTCTTCAGTCCCGGCACAGATTCATCTGATTACCAAACCTTTCCTTGACCTCTGCCAAGACGTGTATTAATCACAACTTGTGAATGTGTGGAATGCCAGGCCTCCACCGTGGTTCGGATTCCACGTTAAACTGTAGGTCCTTCATTTCATCTCACAATCGCCCTACCATTACACATTAGCGTAAGTGCGTATAACCCGAACGGGTAGTAAGACGCGGTGCTAATAATAATAATATGTGGTGCTTCTATCTATTTAATAGAGAGAAAAAAAAATTTCTTTAAACCTTTTTGGGAGGTTGGCATTTACCAATCGAGTCGCTGCACCTTTCAATCCTCTTATTATCGATTTTCAACATTTTTAGCCCCCCCTTTCCCCTCAAGGGTCACGAGAAAATTAACTATTAATTCCTGTTGTTTACTTTCCGTCGTGCGTGCATTCATTTCTGTGACATTCCTGTTTGTTATGTTATCTAGGTTTGATCTATGAATAGAAAAAAAACTCAACACAAACACACTATTTTTTTTTTTCTGGGTCAAGTAGCCCTTTGCTCGCCTCAAAACATAGGTCGCATGTCGCCGATAGTTTTGTGTGAAGGGTGACAACACTTGGAATAATTCATGCCGTGTCCACGCTACTACGTCTGTAACAGTTTATAGATGAGAAAGGGGGGAATGGGGGTAGTTGAGGATAAAGGGGAGGAGAGATTGAGAGGGAGGGGGGATAAGGGGTGGTGGCTGCATTCGAGGTTGACCCTCAAAATAATTTGGACTTCTATTTTTAATGAGACAGACTTTTAACGAGTGATAATTTACGGTTAGTTTTTTTTTTAGAAAGATGAAAATTAAAACAAAATGTATGTTTTCTACACCCTTTCTTATTGAACATTAAACATTAAAAAAAAAAAGCCATTATTCCTCTCTCTGTACCTCGAATTCGTGACAAAGTGACATTTAACATGTCTCTAAGTATATAGCGTGTAGGAGGACTATTACCTCATAAGTAGTAAAGACACTTCCTTTTGTTTATACGACTTTGAATATTTCTTATTTTACATGTTTGTTTTAATATGATAATTAATAACAAATAACCCTCCTCGGTGGCGTAGTTGGCTAACGCGCTAGTCGTGTTAAGCTCAACTGCTGAGGACGGGGAGATCGAGGTTCGAATCTCGGTCGGGTGAACTGCGAGTGGTTTTTCCTAAATGGTTTTCCACTCTCCCTCCACGTAAATGCGGGTTCACTTCCTTTAATTTAACCTTCCCATTTTCCTAATCCATTAGCGTAGTTAGTACTTAAAACGTATAACCCGAACGGTTATTAAAACGCTGTGCTAAATAATAAAATAACAAATACTTAGACGCGCTCGAATTGAGGATTTTTTTTTTAACCATTCCTGAAGTATTGTTTGAAATATCAGTGTGGATCAAGGGGATAAATACTGCTAATGAATTTTTTGGCACTGCGTCTTACTATCCATTCGGTTATTTCACACTCTTAATAAATAAATTTGGAAATATTTTAAAAACAAAAATCGATTATTAATAAACTCATAGTTGCCACTGATCGGAAAAATCAGGAAAACCGGAACGTATGCGTCAAGGGAAAGAAAACAAAACAAGAAAAAAAAGTTTGAATTTTACCGTTTGTCAGGAATTTAAAGAAGAGGACAACTCTAAATAACTTTTAGGGGCATACAAATATTAAAGATTTGTCAGGGGAAAATACTTCAGAGATATTCTAAAAACCTTCAATTTTTAAAATAAGAAACATATCCTGACATGGATCACTCTAAATAATTTCCAAGGTTATCCCTATTTCGAAAAAATGTCTATAAAAGGACAACTTTAATATCGTGTAGAAGAGTCTTAATTTTCAAAATGTTTCCGGACGAGATCCTCACAAATTAGCGTCTAGGTTCATTCAATGTTCAAACATTTTTTGGGGTTGAATTTCTGTACCTTTCTTTGATTTGGAGTATTTTTTTTTACTTTTTCTAATCCCCTCCTACACTAATAAGATTTTATCACCACTGGGCGTGGAAATTGTAAATGATTTTATTTTTATTTTGCAACGCATCTTCCGTACGTGGTTTTACGCTTATTTACTAATTACACTAATGGTTTTAGGAAGGTTATACTAATTGCACGTATACCCACATTTGCGTGGAGGGAGAATGGAAAAGCATTTAGGAAAAACCACTCGGTGATCCCGATCAAGATTCGAACTTTGATCTCCCCTTCATCGGGAGGGTAGTCTACTGCGAGAGTAGCGCATTAGACCTCGTGACCACCGAAGCGGTTTTGAAATACTTACTAACAATACCTACCTAAAATTTGGTGGTGACTTCAAGCTCGAAGTGACACAACTGAAGGAAAAGCCTTTCAAAGGACCAGGAGATTCTTTAGATGGCGGTAGGGGGGGAGGGGGGTTAAGCGGAGGCAAGAAATTGGAATAATTCTGGAATATTCCTATAGAATTTGAGTGGCCACCGTCAAACTATATTTAGATGATTTTTTTTTAGAAAAAAATGTATTATTGATTAATTATGTAAAAAAACTTAAACGATTCCAGTTTTGAACAAAACCGTAAACGTCATTTTTGAAAAATTTAGAATTAAAAAAAAATCACTTATCAGTAAACTACAATTAATTTTATGTATATTATATTAAAAATCATGATTTTAATCCAAGGTATTTAAATATCAAACTAGAGCAAAATCTATAAAACCATTTTGGTTGCATACCCAGGGACAGATATAATTTAAGCCCCACTTTTTTTTTTTAATATTTAATTTCTCGACTGCACTATCTCAAGAGAGTAGGCTGAGCGTTGTTAAGTGCTTGAATAACTACTACACCCTACCCCCTCCACCCTCTTAAAGACACAAATTCTCCCCCCCCCCCTCGCGCGCCACGCTGCAAGATGCGCTGAGCCATTCTTAACACTCTGTTAGTCCTCCAAGCAATTGCGTCTGGGTTTCTAGCCCTCCCCCACCCCTTTTGAACCACCCCTTTATCTACTCTAAATCCGCCTTCCACATCGTCTTCATCCCCTACAAGTTAAATGAAGTTAAATTTCCAGACGACCTCATTACCGAGAGGGGAGGAGGTTGCAACATTCCCTCGAAAAACTGCTTGAACAAATCTAAAAGAAAACTAAAGAAATTCATTATTCACTCATTACGGTGAGATAAGGGGAGGGGAAGGGTTCCCAAGGAGAAGACCATATTAAGCCACAATGAATCCCTCGTCGAAAAAAAAACCCACCTCCCCCCAGTGGCCAAGTGTTGTACCAACCTAGCTCGAGAGTGGAAATAAATTGCTTCTCTATGACTTACGAGTCTCCAAACATGTACGAAAACTAGGACGAGTCATCCGTTCCTGTATTTTGCGGAGTCATCTCTTATTGAATATTGTGTGACCTTTCCCCTTTTACCCCTTATGCCTTCTCCTAGCAAAGGGGTTGGGGACGTAAAAACAAACAAACAAACATTAAAAAACACTGTATTCTCATATGATTATTTTTCTCCTGTTTTTATGATTTGCTGCATAAATACTCTGCTATTCGTTTTTTAGTATAAGTTGGTTTGAGGATCAGTATTAAGAAGTTTTATAAGAATTTATAAATGTAATCAATAAATTTAACAGGTGACCTGGTGGTCTAGGGGTAAGGTTTCAGACTTCTTTGCTGGCAGCCGGGATTCAATCCTCGGTCCCGGCACAGATTTATCTGATTACCAAACCCTTCCTTCACCTCTGACAAGACATCCTGTGAAGGTGGGGAATGCCAGGCCTATACCGTGGTTCGGATCCCACGTTAAACTGTTGGTCCTCCATTTCATCTCACAATCACCCTACCATTATACATTAACGTAAGTGCGTATAACCCAAACGGGTAGTAGGACGTGGTGCAAATAATAATAATAATAATAATAAATTTAACAATTTTAAATCTTCTTTGGTGGTCGCATGATCTGACGCGCTACACTCACAGTAGACTAGACTGACAATGACGGGGAGATGATTGGATGGCCGGATTTACTGAAGGTGGATTTTCCAAGATGGTTTTCTACTTTCCCTTCACACAAATGTGGGTACACTGCCTCTTAATATAACCTACCTAGTTCCTAAAACCACCACTAACGTAATTAGCACATAAGCAGCTTATAACCCGAACGAGAAGTAAGATGCAGTCTGAAAACTTTTTTTTATGTTAATAACTTTTAAGCCTAGTTCATAATTTTTTTATGTTATATTTTTAGCAATTACAATTTACGCGTGCACCTCAGTGATAGTCAAAAACCACCTACAACTAACATCTAGAGGCTTTCAATTTATTTTTTAGAGGATTAAAACTCCTTATCGTTATTTTTAAATTAACCCTTTATTTTGGGAAAGCTGCCAGCCCTAATATAGACGGACACTTGCTGTTGTAAGAATTTATAACAAATATAGATCATAGTTTCTATATCTGTATATAATACATTCAAATTAATCCCAAACCCTAGTCCCTAAATAATTACAAAAGTTAGCAGGATACACCCGTTCACAAATAGTAAACATTTTCATCAGTGCCACTTGGTGTAGTACCTTTTAGCTGACCACATTAACTTATAAGCCATGGTAATGGGCATGGGTCATATTTAAAAATGGGGTTAGATGACTGGCAAATGGTTTACGAGGGTCATCAATATATACTGCAATAACTTTTTTTTATCGATTGAAATATCTTGTTTATCTGGCTGTAATAAACTGCTTTCTCCCCCCTCTATATACCCTATTAATTTTACGAAATAAATAAATCATATCACTCCGCCTCTTGAAATTTAACACTACACTATATTTTGTGGTGCTAGAGGAGTATAAATATTACAGATCAGATGACTAATATTGACGTTTCAGTGAAAAAAGAAGCACTCTACAGACGATTATACGAAGAACTGGATAATTCATTATTGAATGACGTCATAGAAGGCAAGGAGGAAGGGTGAATGGAAGCAGTAAGATCAAGAATGCAACTGACTGATGACGACCATAAGGTGGTAGAGGAGGAGGCCATGAGAAAATCTAAATGTTTATCAGGTTTTATAGATAAAAATTTCTTGGTCAAAATAAAAAAAATATTCTTTCAGTACAAACATAAAGTGTAATTTTCCTCACATGTTGATATAAACCGTTCTTGAATATTTTTTCAAGGGTGTCCTGGAATTTAATGACAACTTTTTCTCTTCATTTAAAAAGTTTGTTAGATAATGCCGGTATGCTCCTAATATTATTATTGGCACCGCGTCTTACTACCCGTTCGGGTTATACGCACTTACGCTAATGTGTAATGGTAGGGTGATTGTGAGATGAAATGGAGGACCTACAGTTTAACGTGGAATCCAAACCACGGTGGAGGCCTGGCATTCCCCACATTCACAAGATGTCTTGTCAGTGGTGAAGGAAGGGTTTGGTAATCAGATAAATCTATGCTGGGACCGAGGATTGAACCCCGGCCGTCAGCACAGAAGTCTGACACCTTACCCCTAGACCACCAGGTCACCTTTATACTCCTTATAGATATTCAACAACTATTGAGGTCACCATGTGAAGAAAATTGACTTTGTTTCTATTGGAGCAATTTTTTTTATTCATTTTGGTCAAAGAAAATGTTTTGCTATAAAACTATAAACACTTACCTTTTTTTGCGTCATCTTATACCCTACATTAACAAGGGAATAAAATGTATTTTAAAGATATAAAAAAGGAAACTGCGGATAGGACACAATCTTGACAAGGTAGCGGAGTTGTTGAACGATATAACATTTAATAATAATATCTTAAGACTAGACGGGAAGTTATAGTGATTTTATTTTTACTTGTTCGCTCACTTTGTTCACCTATTAATTTCTTTACCAACTTTTGGTACACGCGAAGATCAAGAGTTGAATTCGAATCCTGGCTGAGTTCACTTGAATGGAAATGATATTGGCTAAATAATCCCAAATGAATGCTGGTAAATTTCCATAAACTACTCTTAAATCTGAGCAATTAACGACTCAATCTAATTATTATCATGACTCAGGAGCTTAGTTCCATTCCAAGCGTTGATGATGAAGATATTTACTATTTAAATGCTGATTTTCTTTTCCTGTTATCCAATTAGTGAATATATGGGGTTGGGCTCGTAGTATTACATGGATTGTCTTCAGTTAATTAGTTTGTAGACTGGTGTGTTGATATTTGCAACGTGTTTAGATATTATGAGTTAAGCTTTCCCAATAAAAAAAATTATACAAACTTCTGTATAAGACAATACAATCTAATTTTAGATCTTTTATTTGCATTTGATTTTTGGTTATGGAAAAAGCTTAATATCGTAACAAGTATTTGATCAATACTTTAATTAGCAGGGATGCTATTTTAATTTTTGTTTTTATGTTATTTTATTAAAATTATATTGTTCTAAATATTGGCAGATGTTTTCCAAATTAGACGTAAGGACCTCCTACGTAGATGGTAAATTCTAACTAGGGATAGGATGTTTCTGACATGTCATATTTTTATTCTAAACTTCTTTTTAATGCCAAACGGGATATAAACCCGTTAAAGCTGCCATGAATATAAAAATAAGTTTTTTTATTTTGCATGTAACTGAATATTTATACATTTATCTAGTTTTAGGGTATTTAAAAAAAATGCACTAATATATATATATAACTACAGTCAAAAAGATATTTCATACGTAAAAAAAATATTATCACCATGTCTTACTACCTGTTCAGGTTATATGCATACATGATAATTACTCTAATGGGGCAGGAATGAGAAAGGAAGCATTTTAGAGGTAATCTACCTGCATTTGCGTGGAGGGAGAGTGAAAAACCATTTAGTAAAAGTCACCCTTAGTACACCCGACTGAGATTTAAACCCCGATCTTCCAGTCATCAACAACCCAATCTAACACTATAGTGACGCCTTAGACCATTCTTCCACTGAGATTGTTTACAAAATATTGATACATATGTAGATAGTATTTTTTTTTAACAAAGCATATTATATGTAAGCTATTTATAAAATAGTTTCAGGCAAATTTATAAGGTATTTTCATCTTGAGTTTTTTTTTCTTGCATTCTAAAGCCATATTTCATAGGTTTTTCTTAGGGGATAGAAATCATAGCCCCTCTCATGACAATTCAACTGTAGACGTTTAAAATCTCTGCTCTTTCTATTCAGAAGTGACTGTACTTATAATGAGTGGAACGAAAAGAGAGGTGTATGGTGTAACATTTGTGCCTCTCAAAGTTAGAACTCGTGAAGTCGTATAATG